>JAQZBX010002619.1:0-70635 GCA_029593785.1 Cabassous unicinctus
GAGTGCAAGGCCAAGTTAGATTTAATATAATCAATTATAAAAAATAGATAGCATAGCAACAAACCATTATAAATGTAAATAAAATCCAAATATAATAGAAATTAATTATAACATAATTCTAATTTTTATATTACAGCTCTAACTCTTGGACATAATAATCTCTAAGAATGAAATAAATTATTGGTTTAGTTATTTAATTTCCATTTAGGCCATAATTCTTTCTAGATAATCAAATTCCTATTTGGGAATTCTTCACATCTTATTGGATTGAATTACAGCAGATAACAACTTGCCAACTCATAATTTTATGAGGCAGAAAAACAAAAAATCTTGTTCAGCAGTAGTCATGCTAGATCATTAATGATCCAGATAGATTATTTTAATTAAAGAGTGTGACTAAGAAAGGGCTAAAGAAAAATGAAGTATCCAAAAATATGTCTCTACTCCAGGCCTCCTCAATTAAAAGCAAGTATTTATTTTGTATGAAAAATATTACAGAATACTGATCACAGGAACAATTTGCCAGTTACACTGAGTAATTATTGTTCATGTACTATAATATTGTTATTTTACATTTATCTCAGCTACTCTAGCTCTTTTATGGTTACTATTTGCATGGAATACCCTTTTCCAACCTTTCATTTATTTTATTTTATTTTATTTTGTTTTTTAAAAAGATACTTAGATTATATAAATGTTACCCAAAAAATATAGAGATTCCCATATACCCTACCTCCCACACCTCCCACAACCTTCCACATAAACATCCTTCATTAGTGTGGCACATTAATTGCAATTGATAAACACATCCTGGGGCTTTGCCATTAAGCATGGACCATAGTTCACATTGTAGACCACACTCTCTCCCACACAGTTCTGCATGTTATGTGATGATATAAAATGACCTATATCTGTCATTGCAATGTCACTCAGGACAATTCCCAAGTCCCGAAAAAGCTCCCATATTACAACTGCTTTTATCTCTCCCTGCCCCCAGAGCCTCCAGTGGCCACTGGCTCCACATCAATGTTGTAATTTCTTCCAATGCTTGAAACACAATATGTCTATAGTAGAATACCGGACTCTAGTCCATAGTTCTTTCTCCAATCCTGAAGAGTCTGGGATGGTGATGTCCACCCCACCTCCATTTGAGAGCAGGCTTATATCAACCTTTCATTTTTAACCTAGTTGCGTCCTTACGTCTGAGGTGGTTCTCTTGTACACAACATATAGATGGCTCATATTTTTTATCCATTCTATCAGTCTATGCCTTTTGATTGGAGAGTTCAACCCATTAATATTCAGTGTTATTACTGTAAAGGCATTACTTACTTCATCCCTTTTGTCCTTCAGGTCTCTATTGTCATATCATTCTATTGTCTGTCTTCTTATCCTTTAGTTTACACATTCTAATAATCTTCATTTCTAAACTCTTCTCCAAATCTCTTGCCCTTGTTTTTCCCTTTCAGGCTGCAGCACCCTCTTTTGTATCTCTTGCAAATCTGGTCTTTTGGTAACATATTCAATCAGGTTTTTTTGTCTGTGAAGACTTTGAACTCACCCTCATTTTTTGAAGGACAGCATTGCTGGATACAGAATTCTTGGCTGGCAGTTTTTCTCTTTCAGTACCTTAAATCCATCATACCACTTTCTTCTCTCCTCCATGGTTTTTGATGAGAGATTGTTACTTAATCTTATCGAGTTTCCCTTGTATGTGATGCTTTGTTTTTCTCTCACTGCTTTCAGAATCCTCTCTTTATCTCTAATATTTGTCATTCTGAATAGTAGGTATCTCAGGAAAGGTCTATTCCGATTTATTCTGTTTGGGGTGCATTGTCTTTCTTGGATATTGATATTTATGTCCTTTATAAGGGTTGGTAAGTTTTTGGTCATTATTGCCTCAAATGTTCTTTCTGCCCCTTTTCCATTCTCTTTTCCTTCTGGGACACCAATAAAGCAAATGTTTGTGCGTTTCCCATTGTCATTCAATTCCCTGAGACCCTGTTCCATTTTTTCCATTCTCTTCTCTTTCTGTTCTCCTGTCTTTTCCAGTTCAGATGTTCTGTCTTTGAAACCACTAATTCTGTCTTAAAGCAATTAAAATCTGTTCTTATGCCCTCTAATATATTTTTAATCTCATCCATCGTGTCTTTTATTCCCATAAGGTCTGTTACTTTTCTTTGCAGGCTTTCAAATCGTTCTTTATGCTCTCCCAGTATCTCCTTAATATCCTTTATTTCTTTAGTTATATTTTCTTTAAATTCTTTGAAGTGATTTAGGAGAGTTGTGTGATTATCCCTGATTAATTTTATTAAATTCTGTATCTCTTTAGGATATTTGGTTTGTTCTTTGGACTGGGGAATCTCTTCCTGTTTCCTGGTTTGGCTTGTAATTTTTTGCTGATGTCTAGGCATCTGAATATGTTGGTGAATTTACTTTGGTGGCTAATTTCTCTTCCTTGTCTATTGGTTGTTTTTTTTTTTTCCCACAGTTATTTGATATTTGGATCAATTTATGCTAAGTCGTTAAAATTGCCCAGCTTAAGTTATAAAAATCATGCCAGGGACTCACTAATGGGGCTCAGATATTTTCCCAGGGGTGGGGTAAAGAGAGCTGTTTTTGTCCATGCAATTTCCAGATCAGCCAGCAGATGGCGCTAGTCAATGCACCTTTCGACAGAGCTGTTCCTGTGTTGAATCTCCAGATCAGAGAATCAAAGCGGGCTTTGCTGGCTGAATTCACTGAAGAAAAGCACTCCAACCTCCTCTCCCTTTTCCCTTGAAACAGCTACAGGGAGGAAGATGTCTGTTCCCCTCTCAGTTGGCTGCAGTGAGCCAGGTGTGTTACTTCAGCTTAAAATCTTGGGGGTGGGGGTGGGGAGCCCTTCTTGGCCGCCATGGGGGCTTGGTAACTCACGTTTGTCATTTCAGCTTCTTTGTCTCTCTGTCCCTCACCTTCCTGGGCATTGTATAGCATTGTTTTGGTCCCTTGGACAGGTTTTGACTCATTTTCTGTTGCTTTTGTGAGAGCATTCATCTCTGCCTGTTAATCTGTTACCACCTTCCCACAATTCTGGCAACTCACTTTTAACAAGGTAGCAAAGACCACTCAATTGAGACAGAATTGTCTCTTCAACAAATGGTGCTGGGAAAATTGGATCTCCATTTTCATAAATAAGAAGACCACTACCTTACACCATATACAAAAATAAACTGAAAATGGATCATAGACTGTAATATAAGAGCCATAACTATCCAACTTCTAAAAGAAAACATGGGGAAGCATCTTCAAGACCATGTGTTGGGAAATGGTTTCTTAGACTTCACACCCAAAGCACAAGCAACAAAAGAAAAAAATAGATAAATGGGACCTCCCCATAATTAAAAACTTTTGTGCCTCAAAGGATTTTATCATGAAAGTAAAGCAACAACTTACACAGTGGGGAAAAATATTTAGAAACCACATATCCAGTAAAGGATTGGTTTCCAAAATATATAAAGAAATCCTTCAACTTAACAACAAAAAGACTACACAATTAAAAAATGGGCAAAAAGACTTGAACAGACATCTCTCCAAAGAAGATATTCAAATGACCAGAGCACATGAAAAGATTCTCAACATCATTAGCCATCAGGGAAATGCAAATCATAACCACAATGAGGTACCATTTCACAAACATTAGAATGGCCACTATTAAAAAACAAACAAACATGAAATAACAAGTGTTGGAGCAGATGCAGAGAAACAGGAACACTCATTCATTCGTTCCTGGTGGCAATGTAAAATGGTGTAGCCACTGTGGAAAACAGTTTGGTGGTTCCTCAGAAAGCTAAGTATACAGCTACTATATGACCCAGCAATCCCACTCCTAAGTATATACCCAAAAGAAGTGAAAGCAGATATTCGAACAGATATTTGCACACCCATGTTCATAGCAGCATTATTCACAATTGCCAAAAGATGGAAGCAACCCAAGTGTCCATCAACCAGTTAATGGATAAATAAAATGTGGCATATATGTACAATGGAATATTATTCAGCTGTAAAAATGAATGAAGTCCTGATACTTGCAACAATATGGATAAACCTGAAGACGTCATGTTGAGTGAAATAAGCCAGACTCAAAAGGACAAATATTGTATAATCTCACTAATTTAAAACAATTGGAATAAGCAAACTCTTAGAGTCAGAATCTAGAATATAGTTTACCAGGGGGCAAGGTGGAGATAGGGTAAGGGAAGTCAGGGCTTAAAATGTATAGGGTTTCTATTTGGCATGATGGAAATGTTTGGGTTTTTTTAAAATTCATTATTTTTTTTTTATTTTTAAAGAAGCTTTATGTTACATAAATGTTACATAAAAAATATAGGGGATTCTCATATGCCCCACCCTTCCCCCTCCCACACTTTCCCACATTAACAACATCTTTCATTAGTGTGGTACATTTGTACAGTTGATGAACACATATTAAAGCTTTGCTACGAACCATGGACTGTAGTTTACATTATAGTTTACACTCTGTCTTGCACAATTTTGTGTTATGGCAAAATATATAATGGCCTGTATCTGTCATTGCAATGTCATGCAGGACAATTCCAATGTCCCAAAAATGCCCCCATATTACACCTATGCTTCCCTGTCCCTCCCCTCAGAACCTCTGGTGGCCACTGCCTTTACATCAATGATAAAAGTTCTTCCATTGGTAAAATAATAATGTCTATAATAGAAAAATAAGAATACTTTAGTTCATTGTTCATTCCCCAATCTTGAGGATTTGGGGATGGTGATGTCCACTCTGTTTCTAATTGAGAGGGGGCTTAGATCTCATGGAGCAGATGGATGGAACTATCTTCCTGGCAGTTACAGACACTCTCTGTTCCTTGGGATGGGCGTTGTCCATCATCATCTCCTTGTTGGTTGTCCTGGGTGAGTCCAGTGAACTGCAGAATAGGTGTTGCAACTCTGCTTAGATTCATGGCTCAACTGGCACATAAATGGATGAAAGATTTAAGTCTTTGGGACATATATTTAACAAGTGGCTCAGATAAAAGGGGCAGAAGAGGCATGTGTAGGGAAGCTATAAATGAGTCTAACTCCATTACACTGGGGAGCATAAATTCCAAAGTAAGGCCCACTGACAGGGTGCTGAATTCTTGAGCTTGCTGCCCTGCTTATAGTGTCTGGATGTCTCTAGAGCCTTCAGGAGTCGCGCTGTTTGAGGTACTGTTTACCGTGTCCATCAATGAGATCCTGCTGAGACTTGCCTAAGTGTAGCCTCTGGAATGACCTCCTGACTCACTTTGAAATCTCTTAGCCATTAAAACTCATTTGTACTTAATATTTCCCCCTTTTGGCCAAGGTCTTTTTCCAAATGCATTGCTAGTTGGCACTTGATAATAATCCCTCAGTGCCAGGGAGGCTCATCCCCAGAAGTCATTTCCCATGTGGGGACGGGGGGAAGGTAGTGCATTTGTATGCTGAGTTTCACTTAGAGGCCACATTTGAGCAACAAGGAGACTTTCAGGAGGTAAGTCTTAGGCAGTATATAATACTAAGCTAGGTTTCAATTTCACAAGAAATGGTTCATAAGTATAATCATCAATATCAAGGGTCTGGCATAAAGGTATTTCTTCCTTCACTAGGCACTGCCTTGTACTTGGGGGATTCTTGTTGTTCTATTAGAGAATGTAGCAGGACTCCCCAGGATGGGAATTCAATAAGCTTTTGGTTATTGTGTGGGGCTTCACCCACTGAGACAATGTCCCATGAACACTTGAACATATTCATATGACTTAGAGGCATGCCCCAGGTGAACCCCTCCCCACACTTCCCCCATCACCACACCGGTGATTCTCATCTGCCACAGTTGTGACCCTTCTGTGATCCAAAACCTCTCCAAAAATGAAGCCAACATAATAACCAAATAAAATTAATAAGAAAATGAAATAATAACAATAGTTTTAAAAATAAATAAATTACAAAATAAATAAAATTTTTGAAATAATATAATGGATGGTAGCACAACATTGTGAACATAATTAACAGCACTGATATATATATATACATATCTGAATATGATTAAAAGGGGAAATGTTACATAGTATATATGGTAACAACATAAAATTTTTTTTTATAAACCCCTGGAACTGCACTGCCCAGTGAGCCCTAAGTTAAACCACGGACTTCAATTAATAGTACAATTGTAAAACTGTGCTATCATCAATTGCAACAAATGTTCCATGCCAATGCAAGGTGTTGGTGGTGGGGGTGGGGTGGAATACAGGAATCCTGTATTTTTATGCATTATTGCTCTGTAATTCACAACTTCTCTAATAAAGAAAAAAATTGAATTTTGCTTTGTGCTATAGCATTATTTACATTTCATCAATTTAAGATACATTTTTTCTTTTAGCTTTAACATTCCTGATATTGTGATTCTACTTGATAAGAAAGTATTGGGCTGAGGTAACTGAAAGCATTTTCCTTTTTAGTGGTACATAAAATAATGGTGCTGTGGGGAATTGGATCATGTCCCCCATAAAAAGCATGTTCATGTCCCAAACCTTGGTTATGTGTCTGTGAACCTATTTCTAAATAGGACCTTTGAAGATATTATTAGTTAAGGTGCCCAGACTGAATGAGGGTGGACCTTAATCCAATGTGGCTGAAGTCCTTATAAGCAAAGGAAATTGGACACAGAAAGAGAAGCCACAGGGAGCAGCCAGAAGCTGGAAATCAACTGAAACCAGAAAAGAAAGACGCCACCGTGTGCACTGCCATGTGATGGAAAAGTCAAGGAACCCCAAAGTTTGCTTGCCAGCCAGAAGATTAAGATCCTGGGAGAAGGCAAGCCTTCTAGCCTCTGAATACGTGAGCCAATAAATTCCTGCTGTTAGGCCAACCCATTGTATAGTATTTGTTTTAGCAGCCAGAAAACAAAAACACGTTTTTCTATTCCAGTCCCCCAGAGAGCTACGTGACCACTTTTCCCAACACGATGATAAGCTTTTCGCTCTTGTTTATTCATTTATTCACCATTCATTCTTCAGTAAGACCATATTATTTATGGTAGCCTGACTCTGTGCACAGGGCAGAGTGTTGAAGGGGCCTTTCCCTCCCTTTTAGAAAGTTATAATTTAGTTCTAGACATAAGTACATACAGGACCAACCATGCAAAGTGCTAAATTAGTGGTGTGGCCAGAAATTGGTAGAGAAGATCAAGATGGAGCTTCACACAGGATGGAAAGGCTGTGATCCAAGAGGCAGGCAGCCTCACTGCAGGCTCGGCTCTGTGATCCAGGGAAGTAAATTCTCACCTGCACGGGGGGGGGCGGGGGTTGTACTAGATCAGGGTATCCCAGGGTTCATCCCACAGAACCAAGACTCAGGAAACGCTTTGAGAGAGAAATGGTTCCACAGTTGGGTGGGGTATGGAGAAATGTCACCATATTCCTTCCTCAAAGATGTTCAACACCGGTGAGCAAAATATAGGCTCTTAGAAGTTCCACAGAAAAGGACTTGTTTAAATTTTCTTGAACTCAGGGTTTCCCAAATATCTTTGTTCCTGGAGTCCTTTATTTTACTTAAAAGCTGTTACCGTAACAAACCCTGGGGAAACTCTAAGGTCTCTTCCAACTCTAACATTTCAGGAATTTACGAGACTGAATTTATCACTAAGAGACCCATTGCGTGACCCCCTCGCTGCCAGTGAATTAAGAAGAACACACGTCTCTGAGCTGTCGGCTGTCATCTCAGCGCTTCCCAGGAAAAGAGATGGATTTCCTTCTTTGCAGAGCAGTAGGGAGAAGAAAGCCTACAGGAAGCAGCGTGAGCTGCGGGGCAGTGCGGTGGGCTCCTGGCATGGGAGGAAAGGCCTCATCAATGACCAATCGAGAAACTTTTATTAAGTATCTGTTGTGTACTGTGATGGGTGCTGGGGTCTCAGAAAAAAGTAAAACACTGTCCCCGACCTCAAGCGGTTCCTAACCGTGGAGAAGTCTGGGTGGTCAACAAACAGCTGCAGTGAGGTGTGTTATTGGCCATCTCATTTTCCCAGGGCTGCTGGGGGGCTTAAACCAACAGAGATTTACTGTCTCACAGTTCTGGAGGCCAGAAGTCAAAGTCAGGGTGCCAGAAGGGCCATGCTCCCTCGAAGTCTGTAGGGAATAATTGGTTTGGTGCTTCTCTTCTGGCTCTGGCTGACAATCCTTGGCTGGCAACCCTCCGCCTCCATCTTCACATGGTCACCTTCTCTTGGTGTCCTCTCCCCCTTCTTATAAGTACGCCAGTTAGTGACTTATAAGATTAGTGACCACCCTAATGCAGTTGGTCCTGATTTTAACTAATGGCATCTTCAAAGACCCAATTTCCCCATAAACTTACATTTACAGGATGGGGGTAGGACTTGAACCTACCTTTTTGGGAGATACCATTCACCCATAACACTAGCCTCCCACTGCAGTGGGAACAGAGGCTACTAACCATGCCTGGGGGACATCAGTGGAGGATCCAGGTAGGAGCAAGCATCAGAGCTAGATCTTGAAGAGTGTGCATATATATTTTCCTGGAACAGAAGAGGAGGGAGGGCACTCTAGGCGTGCCTTTATATTTATGCTATAAATAAAGACACTCAGGCTTGGGAGATGGCAGTTTAAGTAGCTTGTAGTGGTTAAAGGGCAGAGTACATTGTGGTGAAGGGAGGAAACGAGGCTGACTGGTGAGGTTGGGACCGGACCCAGGAGGCTCCATGTCAGCAAACAGCAACAACAAAAGAGAATGATTGTCTCACACATAATGAGGCGTCCTGAGGTTCATAATAAGGGGGCTACCACTGGTTCAGTAGCTCCGTGGTGCCTTTAGGGACCTGCTCCTTCCATGCCTTTGCTTGGCTCTTCCTCAGCAGGTTGGCTGTTGCCTCATGTCAAGAAATAGCTGCCACGAGTCCAGGCATATTTCTCATGGAAGATGTGCCTTATCCTTAAACTGAGGCATTTGACGAGTCCAGGCATATTTCTCATGGAAGATGTGCCTTATCCTTAAACTGAGGCATTTGGAGATATCTGATAGGAAAGGGAAGACAGGTTCTTTTAGAGAGAGAAGTGATATGTGCATTTGTAACGTGACTGGCAGCAATATAAAGGCAGGAGCGGGAGAGGGAGAGTCCGGAGGCAAGGGGGCGGTCTGAAATTACTGCAGTATCTAGGCAAAAACTACTGCATCCGTAGCAGGACTAGTAAGAAGGGAGCAGTAGGAAAAAGTACTTTCCTTTTATCAGGGAAAACAATTGTTCCAGGAAGCTCCCAAAGACTCTCCTTCTCTCTTTTTGGCTAGAACTGGGTTCCATGGCAGGAAGGCTGAGAGTGCGAGTCTCTGGCAAAGGAGAAAGCTGAGACCACTCAGGATTCAGCCACTGCAGCTGGGCACACTGCTTCTTGAAAAGAACCGGGGCTTCTGTCAACAGGGAAGCAGAGGTGACACCTTTTAAGGTAGGCATCTAAAGGCATCTCTGACAAGGAGCCGCATCTGATAAACTTGGGAGATGGATGTCATCATCAGGGAAAGACACTGAAGTGGGCTGAATAACGGCCTCCCAAAGACGTTCACTTCTTAATGCCTGGAGCCTGTGAATATGTTCCCTTACATGGTGGAAGGGACTTTGCGGGTGCAGCTACGTTAAGGATTATGTGGGTGGGCCCAGGTAATCACAAGGGTCCTCATAAGAGGGAGGTGGGAGGATCAGAGTCAGGAGTAGAAGATGTGCTGACAGAAGCAAGAAGATGGAGTTATGCGAGGGAGAGACCATAAGCCAAAGAATGCCGGCAGCCTCTAGGAGCCGAAAAAGGCAAGGAAATGGATTCTCCCCGGAAGCCTTCACAAGGAGCTTAGCCCTGCCAACACCTTGAATTTAGACTTGATTTCTTAACCTTCCAGAACTATAAGAGAATAAATCTGCGTAGTTTTAAGACTGTAAGTTTGTGGTGATTTCTTATAGCAGCAATGGGAAACTAATACAGGAAGCCAGTGAAGGATTTATGCAGAAACGTGAAATGGTCAGATTCGTTATTTTGGTAGATGCCTGACAGCCATGAAGAGGTGGAAGTGAGAAGGAGAGACAGGCAGGGAGACCAGTTATGGACTATTGAAATTTGCTAATCAAAAATGACTTCAAGAGCCAGCCTGATCTAGAAAGTGTTCAATGGAATTCTGAGGAGGAAGGATAAAATTACTTAGAAATAAAAGAGGCACTATGGCTAGTACAGAGGTGACATTGTAAGAATCATACTGGATGATATACCAGGAAGTTGCAGAAGAGAATTGGAAACATGTGGCAAGGTGAGACAATGCCTGCATTTCATTTCATTTCATATTCTTCTTAGGCACACAGGAACTACATCTTCCCACCTTCTTGGAGTTACCTGGGCCATGTGACTGAGTTTTGGCTGATGGACTATGGAGGAAATGATGTAAACCACTTCTAGCTCTGACCCTTAAAACCTCCTCACAATCTTCCATGTTCTCTCTTCCCTTGTCTTCCAGACAATTGCATAAATCCAGTGGAATCTGCTGATGACTTAGAAAATTGTGGAGTCCCTGGATGGGAGACATCTGGGTCTTTGAGTCACTATGTGGAATGCCAGAGCCAAACACCCAATTGGACTGTGCCTGAGTAAGAAATAAATCTTTTATTAGGTAAGCACTGAGGTTTGGTGGTTATTGGTTACAGTAGTTAGTTAGACTACCTTTTCTAATTCATGTGGATTCCAATGTCTAATAAATAAGAAAGACAATGGAGTCTCATGTATAAGGAATGAGATTCTAGGCTGGAGTGTGATGACCACAATTTTGGGGAGTAGGGAGATAATGGGGAGCATGTACCTCTCAGTTTCTGTGTACCTCATGGAACAAGGTGGGTTTTTTTTTGTCTGTTTTTTTAAATCACAACTTTTTCTTCAAGGGTTGAAAAATAAAGACAGTTCAGTTGAGAGATGTAGTGGAGAGACTCTACCCTCCTACTCTGCCCACTTCCTCATCTAAGAATTACCCCATTCCTAAATATTTTAGTCATGCTATGCCCATTATGTTAACAGAAAACCATTATTTTTTCCAAAGATACATATCTAATTGAAGGGATGGGAAGTGGTCAGCCCCCCAATGGAGTGTGTAGAAGAAGCTTCCCCATTGTGGATGAAAATATGACAGGAAAGATAAAAAGATGAGCAAATTCAATTCTCTAGATATCTGAATTTGATTTCTACCAAAAGAAAGGGATGGTTGATGAAACAGAAGGCTCAGAAATCCAGAGAAAGTGGCCCCCTCTTTCTGGAGCTCCTAACAGCTAGGAGGACACTGGGCCCTTTAGGATGGCTGCAGTAGACTTTAGGAAGATGTTTTCAAGAAGTTTGGAGAAAAGATAAATGTGATCCCATGGCAAGAAGCTTCCAATGTGCAAATGGCCCAAGCAGATTGGAAGGCTCACAAAATTGTGAAACATAATAAAAAACATGGAGCTTTGTCAGAAAGAGCTCTCACCATCTAAAGAAACCAAAATGTCACAGTGACCCCTCCAGCAAGTTTCCAGGGCATGAAAGTGAAGCCGGCTAGTAAAATAGGGAATCAATAGATGGATCTGGAACCTGGCAAGAAGTCCATGTGGCTATCGATACCCCCAAGATGGCTTCTGGAAGACCCTCGTGAGAATCCCATTCAGAATGAGATTTCTGCTATTTGGAATGAGGTTTCCTCCGGAAGCTAGAAGAAGCCCCGGATAGTTTCCAGGGGCCTTGTAGGTGGAGTAATCAATCAAAACAGCAAACAGCTGGGACTCCTCCCATGCCATTAGCAAAGGGGCAGAATAATTAATGGTTCAAAAACAAGCGCAAAAGCCGAACCTCTCTCTCTTGCCTTCTGCACCCTTCTCTCGTTGTGTCCCTCCCCCCTCACACACACATGGATCAACATGCAAGTAAAACCTGGGGAAATTATAATCAGTAAATCAGTCCTCTTTATCACTCTTCAGGCGCTTCCTCTCTACCTGGGACCTATGATCTGTTATTTTCTCCCATTTCTCTTCCCTCCGTACCTTAATAAATCACTGGTCTGACTAACCCAACGTGTTCTTGAAATTCATTTCTGCAGCATAGTCAAAGAACCTAGACAAAATCCAGTAACAAAAGTAGGGGAATGCAATAGAAGTTAAATGCTAATGAGTGGCACCTATTGGTTAGAATAGTCCCTGAAATGTTAAATGCCAATGGAGCTGAAACTTTTAAATTCTAAGGGCAACTGTAAGGGGCTCTTTTAGGTCTTTTGAAGATACCTCATGAAATGGGTTGGTCTGCTGGTCATAAAAGGGGCCATGTGGCATGAGAGAGTGAAACTCCTGTACACCAGTCCCCCCACCCCGTGCAGCCCACAGTCCTGTAACCCGCCCAGGCCTTTGCTGTAGCATCTGGGTCGGTACCAAGGTGAACCACAGGAGAAGACTCCCCCCACCTCACCCCCTGGGTGTGCTCTGAGTGGCCCCGCCCTGAACACGTGTGGCCTGTCCTTGTCTGCCCAAGTCACACCTGCACAGACCCCTTTCATGAGCCCTGCTTCAAGTGGCAATTTAAATCTTTTAAGGCCATCTGTTGAGCACCCACGTGGTAGGTTTCCTTTTATCACTGTCTCACAGGGAGTTCCTGGATAGCTTAATTGTGGGGCAGGAGAATGGGCATTTTGATTTGTACCCTTTGAGGATTAGCCAAGTGCCCTACTATGAAATCCATGATCACCTGAGAGTAAATCTGAAGGAAGAAGCTGCCAAATCAGCCCTCCAGGTGCCCTTCAGGCAAATGGCTTTGAAAACGGGTCTTTGCTGCCCTTAGTCACTAGAGAGTTGAAAGCATTGGGGGTGGACAAAACTGGATGGGTTTGCTTCCTCACATGGACGAGGTGAGAGAAGCAAAGGAAAACACAATTTCAAATGCCTGTAGCAGAGCAAGCCGTATTGGGAGCGCTTTGGACCTGGGATTGTGTGCAAAACAACGGAATGGAGCCAGCCCTCTGCTCCCCTGAGCATTCCTGGAATGGTACCTGTACCTCACTCAGGGCAGAGGCTCTCGGGGCTTATGGGGGAGCCAGGGAGGCAGCATGCATAGGCCACACTGTCCCAGGGCATGGAGCACTCAAATGTCACTTCAATGCCGCAGTTTCTCTGAAGATGCTTGAGTGACATTCTGTCTTGGCTGGGAATATGTGGGGACAGGTTGGGAAAGGAACACATTTCTAGAAATGGATGCATGAAAGAGTAAAGGTCCCACTCCACCTGGATTGCTGGGGAGGCTTGGATCCACTGTCACTCCAGCGTAGGGTTCACCCTCTAAAAGAGGCAATGGCTTTTTTTCCTTCTTCTTATTGGTCTAATTCTAAAAAGGAGATAATCTGGTTGGTACAATGTAATATAATATATAACAGACTCACAGTAATAAATTATAATACAAACATGGAGGGGAGCTGCAAGCCTAAGGAGCATGGAAGCCATGGGGGACCTAACTGTCACAGAAAGTGGCTCTTAGAAGAGAAAAAGAAAGGACTGGAAGTTAGAGAACAATGGTCAGTGCAACTGATCTATTGAATTCCCCCAAACTATGTTAATTCTAGAACGGTTTGTTGAAGAGGGAACTAAAAAAGCAGCTCCAGAATACAGAGTATGGCTCTGAAATTTCCAGAATGTCCATACAAATGGTGGGAGACCTGCGCCTACACAGAAGTGGCAGTTCACAGAATAAGGCTGAAGTGAGAGCAGGTTCAGAGGTTTCCCCAGCCCTGGGAGACCTGTGGGGTTTGAAGCACAAAGCAGTACATGATTAGATTCATACGTGGGCTAGGTGAATGGGGCAATGCAAACCAAAGCTGCCCAGGAATTCTCCATAGCCGTGTGTAGTTCCTCCATCTAATGTTGGGTATCTGTATGATACAGGTTATTTTCTATTAATCATATTTCTTAATTTAATTCTATAGGAAGAGTCTATTAACTGATATTTCTGGTGTTTCTAGGGTTTGGGGGAAAAGGGAAAATGTTAGCAATATTATATTAAATTAACTGGGAAAGAAAATTCCTGAAAATTGATGCAGATGATAGTGCTACAAGATGGGTAGAGCACTGAGGGATGCGTTTGGGAGAGCAAGCATTATGGCCTTTTATAACTTTGTTCCAAGAGCCTAAAGATACCCCTGAAGAATCACCTTTTAAAAATAGCCCTTTTAAGAGTTTGTCTGAACTACATACTATTCTGAAAATTAAGTAATGTGTCTAAAACTGTAACATCTACCCCTGTAGCATGTTCCTATGATTCAAATAATAAAACATTTTAAAAGATACACAGAGAAAAATCTCCTTCCTACCTTGTTCCCCTTGTCATCAGTTCTCATCCTTTCCAAGAGGAAGCATTATTTTTAGTTCCTTGTTTATCCATCCAATGAATTATTATATACTTGCCAGCCAACACAGATAGGTAATCCTATTTTCTCTTCATTTCTTTTTACACAAATGGTATCATGCTATACGAACTTTCCTGCATCTATTCCTCAAAATAAGGGATGTACATATTTACTCACTAAAGCATTGTTTATAATAGCAAAGACTTGGAAATAACTTCAGTGACCATCAAAATGGGATTAATTAAATATGAAACATCCACACAATGGAGTACTATGTAGCTGTAAAAAGAATGGGGAAGATACATATGTCCTTATATGGAAAGATTTCTAGGATATATTAAATGAAAAAAGTAAGATACAGAATAGTCTGCTTAATCTACTACATTTTGGGAAAGAAAGGGGGAAAAGAAGATATATATTTTCATTTTCTTGCACCTGAATAAAGAGCAATCTGAGGGATACACAAGAAATGAATAAAAGTCTTTACTTACAAAAAGTGAAGGAAGCATGATGATCAGGGACAGGAAGGGACTGAGACTTTCCAATACATATTTTGTTATAGTATTTTCATTATTGAATCATGTAAATGCATTTCGTATATAAAATTTTAAAAATAAAATTAAAGTTAATCAAATACACACCCACACTGGGAACTTATCCTACAAATATTTTCTCATACATGCGCAAAATTGCATTCATCGTTCATGCAGCGTTATTTCAACAGCAAAAGACTGGAAACGACCTAAACATCTATTAAAAGTAGACTGATTAAGTGAATTATGTTTCATACAATGAAACACTATGTAGATGTTACAAAGAGTGTGCAACTTGTATTGATATGGAAAGATGTCCAAGTTACATTAAGTAAAAAATACAAGATAAAACCCCTGCATCGTGACTTCCATTTGTGATAAAATAAATGTGATGCAATCACACATACCCACTTAACCTATATTCTTAGTAAATAAAGAAAATGCACGTAAATGTGATGTATAAGTGTGTACGTATGCATGGAAAATTTCTGCAAATAAATACAAGAAATTGTTGACAGTGGTGGCCCCTGGGAAGAAGGTGAGAGTGTTTGGGGCAGGAGGGTCACCTACTTTTCGTTATAGTTTCTTTTGAACTGTATGACTTTCACTGTGTGCATGTTTTTCTTGCTCAATTAAAAATTATTTATTAAGAAATCAGTAAATAAAGATACATCCATACCTTGAAAATTATGCAACTGTAAAACAAACAACTGAGGTCTCTGTTGGGGCTTGAATCATGTTCCCCACAAAAGACATATTCGGGTATCAAGCCCTGGTCCTGTGGGTGTGAACCCATTTAAATAGGACCTTTGAAGATGTACTTAGTTAAGGTGCCCAAACTGAAAGAGGGTGGACCTTAATGTAATGTGGCTGAAGTCCTTATAAACAAAGGAAATTGGACACAGAAGAGAAGCTACAGGAGCAGCCAGAAGCTGGAAGTGAACAAACCCCAGAAGAGAAAGGAGATGACATGGCCATGTTATGGAAAAGCCAAGGAACCCCGAGGGTCACCGGCAGCCCCAGAATGCCACAGTCTTCAGGGAACCATCACCTGGTTGACCCCTCAATTTTGGAATTCTAGCCTCAAAGCCATGGGCCAATAAATTCCCGTTGTTTAAGCCAATCCATTTTATGGTATTTATTTTAGCAGCTAGGAAACTAATATGGTCTCCAAGATGTTTTATTAAGCAACTTGTATTTTTTTAAAATATATTTTTTATTTATTTTTAAAAGCTACTTAGATTACATAAAATGTTACATAAAAAAATATAAGGATCCCCATATGCCCCACTCCCCACACCTCCCACTTTTCCCCACATTAACAACTTCTTTCATTAGTGTGGTACATTCATTGCAATTGATGAACACATTTTGGAGCATTGCCACTAAGCATGGATTATAGTTTACATTGTAGTTTACACTCTCTCCCACTTAATTCTGTAGGTTATGGCAGGATATATAATGGCCTCTATCTGTCGTTCATTGTCATTCAGGACAATTCCAAGTCCCAAAAATGTCCCCATATTACACCTCTTTTTGCCTCTCCCTGACTTCAGCACCTCCAGTGGCCACTGTCTCCACATCAATGATATAATTTGTTCCACTGCTAGAATCACAATAAGTCTATAGAAGAATACCAGTAAGTCCACTCTAGTCCACATTTTATTCCCCAATCCTGAGGATTCTAGGATGGTGATGTCCACTCTGCCTCTAATTGAGAGGGGGCTTCAATCCCATATGGCTGATGGATGGGACTCTCTTGCTTGCAGTTGTCAGCTCTCCCGGTTCCTCGGTATGGTGGTTGTCCATCCTTACCTCCTTGTTAGTTGTCCTGGGTGAGTCCAATGAACTGGAGAGTAGGTGTTAAACAACTTGTATTTTTAAGTACTCTTCCTCTGTGTTCCCCATACTATTTGTTACCCATTTCATGCTTCTCCTATGTGGTGATGAACTCAAAATGCTTTTAATTATGTTGGATTTGATCATATTATATCTGCACCTTTCTGACTGAGGAAGACTTTTTTTTGTGTTTCAGTCTGTCTTCCTCATTTGTAAGACCTTTTATTCAGTTGGGTTGAAATCGTAGCTCTTAACAAGCTTGTGAACACGAGCAACTTGCCTAAATGCTGTGGGCCTCAGGTTCCCCATCTGTAAGTGCAAATTATAATACATTACAAGAATGTGTAAGAATTGAGACATTGTAAATACATACTGTTTAACACCATTGCTGGACCCAAGGGTAGGCATTCAACATGGAGCTATGATCACCATCAATATTCCTTGTGATACGGCCATCAGAACTGTAGGCAGGCGTGACCACAGCCTGGTTTTGCACCAGGACAGGTGAGGCTCTGTCTGGCCAAGGCTGTTCCAGGGGAAGCCCTGCATTATCTGGTCATTTTTGGTCACAGTAACCTTGGGCCTGAATCTCAGCAGAATCTGGCTGCTAACTATAGTTGAGAATTCATGATTCTGTGGGTGCTACTTGGACTGTGCTCTTTCCTGTATGGGGCTTTTTACAGCCCCTCTTAGGGCAGCTTATTCCTATTTGCAAGCATGTATTTTATCCAGTGGCTTTGCCCTCAGGAGGCCTCTGTTGCCATCAGTTGCCCTCAGTTCATTAGGTCTGTGTATGTTTGATTCCATACTTCTCAACATTCGCTTTCAGAAGAGGAAGTAAAGATGGCCACGCTGTCTTTCTTCATTTGCACAGAGCTAAAAAGAAAAAAGCCTGACTCTCCAAGTTCTCTCCATTTTATCTTCCAGTGTAGCTCTGGGTCAAGTGGTCCCACTGATTATCTAGCTGGCTTTCTGCCTTCATGTGTATTTATAGGGCCTTTTTATTATTGACTTTGGATCTCCTTGCAAGGTACTCCAAAAAAGTATTTTAAAATGGTCTCTAGAGGGCAATTTACGTTTTAACTGCTTCTTTCATTATTCCCCTCAACGCCCTCATATAATTCCCTTTTCTAGAATTAAATAACCACATGATAGTTTTTGGGCTCCATGTCTCTTTTGGATGTTGAACTTGGCCACGTTGTAGTCTTTATTATGCAGTGGTTCAGTTAGAGTCTCATGATCTTTCACATTCATCACCTTTCCCCTAGTTTTTGTTTTCAGGTTATGTGATGCCTTGATAAATTAGGGGCCAAATAGTTGGTGCCATCTTGGTTTAGGACAAATCCATTGTTCCCTTTTGAGAATCCCTCTGAAAATCACTGACCTGCAATGGGAGATGGTGCCTGTGGTGCATAAGTTCACGTGTCAACTTGGCGATGTTATTGTGTCTAGTTGTTTGGTTAAGGAAGTGCTGGCCTGATTGTTACTGTGATGGTATTTTGTGCATTTTAATCATTAGTCAGTTGACTGCATCCATGGCTGATTATACCTTCAAGGAACAAAGGAGATTGCCTTCAACAATGAGAGAAGTCTCATCCAATTACTTGAAGGCCTTAAAGGGAGAATTGATGATTTCAGCAGACAAAAAGAAGAATTTCTATCTCTATTTCAGCCAGCCAGCTTCTCCTGGGGAATTTCATTGAAAACTTTATTGGAGTTCCCAACTTGTGGCCTGTCCTACAGAATTTTGGCTTGCCAATAACCACAGTCATGTGGGCCAATTCCTTTAATAAATCTCATTTTATATATGTATGTGTGTGTGTGTGTGTGTGTGTGTGTGTGTATATCCATCATTTCTATTTCTCTGGAGAACCCTGGCTCACACAGTGCTCAAAGGGTTGTGTGTGTGACGCCTGAGAATGTGGTGCAGCAAAATAAAAGATTGAGGGCCAACTATTTTCAAAAATCCTTTGTTTCCAAGTGAATAAAAGTCTCATTCTTCTACCATCAATTCATCTAAGATTTAAGACTGAAGATCTACCTGTCTCTTGGGTCTTACTTAAGAGGCTAAAGTGCTTTGGAGACCATTATCCTAGAAATATAGATTTGGATTTCAGGTTTTCTTGCTTCATGTTCCTATATCACACTCCCACAAATCTCACATATCCCAGTGCAGGTCCCGCCAACTTTTCCTCTTCCTCTTTCTTCTCTTCTCCCACACTCACCTTCCCTAAGGATGGGCTTGATCTTACTCTGAAGACCAAGAGCTCAGTGAATTGTGAGAATTTGTCCATATTTTAAACTTTCAGGTGGAAAATAGTGCTTCAAAAGTCCAATACCAATATTTCCAAAGCTATAAGTCAGAGAACATGCACCCTTCACACACACACACACACACACACACACACACACACACACACACACACTTCCACATGTGTCCCCAATGCCCCTGAGGTACTACTGGTAGGGTGGGCACTGAGTTTGATCCAGGGTGGCAATCCTTATGTAGAAAGAAGTAAGTAGTTTTTTGTGTGTGTGGTTTTTTTTTTTAACTTTTCCATGTATTATTTGAAGAACAAATTCTATGTTTTGTTTTCTCCTTCAGCATATACCAAGGGGGAAGTCCAAGGGGAAACAACAACTACCACAAGATATTGTTCATATTGAACTCATTCCATGATGTGATAGCCTCATGGATATGAAGTAGCAAAAATGCTGAGGAGAAAGCTAACACATTCTCTTCTAAAAGATAGAAAACCTAAAGACAGCCCAGAAAGCAGAAATGTACACTTTGGAAAGATTTTCAACAAATGGATAAATAAAAAGATACTTGTAACTAAAACAACCTTGAAGTATATTTCACTTATTTCACTTATCAAATTGAGAAGGACTGAAAAATGATAAAACTCAGTACTGGTGATGATGTGAGAAAATAAGCAGTCATTATGCTAATAAGAGAGTATGTTGGAATAAACTGGAGGGAAATTTAGCAATATTTCTCGGGAGCTTAAAATATGCATGTCTTTTGACTTAACAATTTCACCTCCAGATAGTGAATAATCTGCCTTATTGGAAATTCATTATAGCATTGATTATAAAAGTGAAACATTTGAGAGACCCTAAAGATCAAATAATAGGGAACTGGTTAGAAGGAATGATGTTATAGATGAAAAGGGGCGAGGAAAGATGTTCATGATGAATGAATGAAAAAAAAATCCCTTTACGAAACGGTATATAGAATGTTTTCTGACAATTCCAAACAAGAGACCACCAAAAAATTTGTTGATCTAAAAAGGCTAAGTTTAATAGGTTTATTTCAACAACAACAAAAAAAAACCACTACTTTGACAAATTCTTAGTAGTATACCTGAAGGGGTAAATCAGGGGGAATAATCACAGGATTTTAGAGCTAGTGTTTTGTGTTTTAAGGAAGGTTTTGAAAGGCAGGGAACTGGTTGGGATTGGGCAGAGCTCATGACATCAGTTTTGGGTTGGTGGGTACAGTAGGTGAGGTCTTGAAGGAAATATTGTTAAGCAAGTTGTTGATCTTGATAATTTAGCAAGTATTTCCTCGAGCAAGTTATTTTTATCTGGTCCCAGTATTGTTTGGCACAGAAACAGGTAAATAGGCTTTACCCCAGAATTGTTTATAACAGGGACAGGAAAGTACATTGGTTTTAGTTTTCAACAATAGCAATCTTTTTTCTTAAAAAGTTATTCATATTTACATTTATATATCTCACTAGAAAAAGCCTGGAAAGATAATGATATTATTTTCTATATTTTCTCTAATAGACCAATATTCAGGGGAAAAAATGATGCATTTGTTTAACCATCATTTAGCCAGATAATTCCATATTATAACATCTAGAATCATCCTCACCTCAAATCTTCTAATCCATTCCTATATACAACACCCAACTAAAGCCATAATTTTGGGGCCAACTTGAAAAATTGACTAAGTAATTAGTCAGAGACATCTGATCTAGTGAGCATTAGGCAGTTGTTCATCTTTTCAACTAGACAGTTAAATGCCGTACAGAATATTTTAGAAGGATCCATTCTTCAGAAGTATATTGGATGCATACTTAACTAACATAGACTCCCATTTCTCTTCTTGACTCTCTGTTGTTATCACTACATTTTCAGAATGATGGAGAACTCCATTTTCAGAATCAGTCCATTTCAGAATTTCAAGAGGGAAATGAAGAAATCCAAGGTGGACCCAGAAGTCTGGAATACTCTCTCAAGACCTCTCCAGTCAACTACTGATACTTATTTTTGAGCATCAAATAATTGCTCAGTGTTAGACAAAGTGAGGCATGGCACAAAAATTGATTAAAAATTATTGTTTTAATTGGGGAAAGAGTGGTGGGCAGTGACTAAAACACAGGATAGATTCAAAATGGCATACAACCAAGGGCTCTTCCGCAGGTGAAGAGTGCTTGACTGTGGGCTGGTTTGTTTTATGATATTTGTATTAATATTAGGCCTCTTACTCAGTGTAGTGGGTTGCATAGTGGCTCCCCCAAAAGGTATATCTAAGTCCTAACTCCTGGAACCTGTGAATGTGACCTCATTTGGAGAGAGTCTTTACAGATGTACTTAAAGATCTCCAGATGAGATCATCCTGGATTTAGGGTGGGTTCTAAAATCCAATGACAGATGTCCTGATAAGAGGCACAGGGAAATTTGAGACAGAGACACAGAAGGGGAAGGTCATGTGAAGACAGAGGCAAAGATTGCATTTAAAAACCAAGGTATTGGCTTATGCATTTGTTGATGCTGGCTAGTCCAAAATTGGTAGGTACAGCAGGCTGGCATGCTGGCAGCCCTTGGAAGCTGCAGTCCACATGGGGATTTCTTGCTCCCAGAAAACTCAGTTTGGCTAGCAAGGCCTTTTAAGTGATTAGATGGGGCCCATACAGATTATTGAGGATAATCTCCTTTACATAAAGTCAGCTGATTGTAGATTTGACCACATCTACAAAATACCTTCATGGCACCATCCAGACTAGTGTTTAGTTGATTAACTGGGTACTGCAGCTGAGCCAAATTGACACATAAAACTAACCAGCACATGTGGTCAAGACTCCAAATTGTGTATGAACTCAGAGATAACAAAATTTTGGGTATTAAGATATGCTACTTAATGGAAGGAAAAACTGAAACTTAAAAAAAAATTTCCACACTTGTTATTGAAAATCTTTCCAAAATTTCAGTCTGCTTTACTTTCTGCATTACTCTCAGCAGTCCAATGATCCTAACTGCACAGCCTCGGGGTCATTTTCACTGTATATAGATGAAGATCTTATTGACTGTAGATGTAAAGAGTGTAGGAGACTGACATGGATATGAACTGACTCCAGAACATACCCTAACATTTACTTTAAAAGACATAAAAATCCTAATATCCAAGTATTTTCTGGTGACCAGCTTCTTCCCACTGAAGGCTACAGTCTTTGCGGCTTTTGAATAGATTGAAGGTTCCAATTCGTTGAAATTATATCCCATTTAAAACAACCCTTTATTGCCCATAAGTACTCTTCATTAGGACTGCATAATCTCAAAGACAAAGGGTCTTCGGAAACTCCTTCAGGAAACTGAGGTGCTCAGGGTCACAGAGCAACTTGGGGATGGGCCTTGGTTTTGAATTCTGATCTCGTTTTCAATCTGGAGCTTCCTGCCTCTCAAGTCTGATACCCTGTGCTTTCTCCAACAAGGAAAACCTTCCCGAGGATTCTTGGGACCTTAACCTCTAGACATAAAATTAAAAGGGACACAGCTCACAACACCTTTCAGTAAAATGAGATATTCTAATTTCCAGGGTCACCTTTTGTCAGAATCTGAGATTGAAGCTTTTCTGGAAGAGCATTCAATCCTCCTCAATGCCAGGTACAGTCGTAGCTACTCTATGCCCCTTGGTTTCATCCTAGCACAATTAAGGAAACTGAGGCACAGAGAGTTGAAGTCTCCCCTGCTCCCAACACCTGGTCAGCCTGTAGAACAGACCCACTTCTTTCAAACAACTGAAATACAGGAGGCCTCCTGGGTGAGAGCAGTCTGATGATCAAACAGGCTATTAAAAAACGATTGGCTCATATACCACTTAGGATGCCTTTGGCCACTTGTAATAAAAACACCCCCCTCAAACCACCTGGCATATATTAGAGAGCAAGAAATCCAGAGTTGGGACCAGTTTCAGGGTTTGCTGATGCAGCAGCAGAGTGGTCTCTGCAAGGAACGGGGTTTTCTCCCTGTTTCCTGCCCCTTTTTTTAGCCTGTTTCCTTTCCCCTGAACCTGGCTGCCTCAGGGTCCCCAGGGGAACGTAGCACTTCCGGGCCTACACCCTCACCCAGAGGCAGCACCACTCTTCAGTCACTTTCTTAAGAACAAGACCTTCTTTCTCACAAGAACCTGAGCAAACCTCCCCTCACAATCCTGACCAGAATTCGGTCAAGAGCCCACTCTGAAACCACCCACAGCCAGGAGGAAGGGTTCAGACCCTTTGTGCTTTTCCCTTGGAACTGAGGGACGAAATCACTGTCACCTGGGTCACATGAGGGCAGGACTGGGAGGTGGGGCTGGACTCTGGAGAGTGGGACGGCCATAGCAGCATCTCCTCCTCCTGCTCTGAGCCCCAGGAGGCCCCTCCCACCAGGACCCATCCCCTGAGTCAGATTTGTCATCTCTTCCAAGGTAATGAGAAGCTGTTCATGAGGAAACATGGCGGACGTAGGCGTCCCACCAAGACGCTTCCTCCTTTAGCAGTGTGCTTGCTCATAGAGGTCCTCATCAGTGTTGTGCTGGCTTTCGTGAAGGTGCTAAGGTGGCGAATCCCAGGCCAGGAATGGTGGTCGGGCCACAGAGCGCCAAAAGGAATATTTTAGGGCATTCTTTCATTGCACTTGGACCACCACTGTTGGGCCACCCCTAGGTACAATACAGATAGGAAACCGAAATAGAAAACATCAAGTACAATTTTTACATAGCCCAGCTACGATGATACAACTTTTAACCTTGCTAAGATAAAGTGGCTGGGACCACAGCCTTTTCTTTTCCTTCTCTTCTTCTTCCTTGTTTTCTTTTGCTTTCTCTTTTTATATTTTAATTTTTTAAATGAAGGAACACAGTATTATTTTATAACGAGAAAATAAAATAACCTTTATTTGGGAAAGAGTCATTTCATGCTTGCCATTTAAAACACCATAGGACATCTCCACCCCAAATAAGAAGTCTGATAATCACTTTTGTAATAGTTGAAAATAAACCAACTTTATTTGAATCAGTCAGTACCAATCAAAACAGGGGAAAGAATTTATAACTGGGTCAGATTCATGAAGAAAACACTCAGCGATATCGTCATTAAAAGGCATTTTGCATTTATTAAGGCTTGAAAGCAAGTCGGGTTATTTTATCACCACAGTTAAAGGTCTCAAGGGAATCAAGTAATCATCATTGGGAGTGTTTTTATAAAGCGAGATGCTTGTTCTTTTATAAAAGCTAGGCATCTTTTGCTAAATTAGGTAACTCCCCAATTTATAAAATGGGACAACCAGGTAGCCAAGAAAGTAAGACGAATTCGCAAACAGCAGCTGGATATTTCATATGTTAAATATATGCGTCATTGATAGTGTGAAATCTCTATACATAAAATACCTTAGATGATTGTATCCTTAAAACTATATTTTGCCAAAAAAAACAGATTACCCTTAGAGAAACACAGATTGGCCCAAACCCTATAATGAGGCAATATTTATATTTTGGGAATGCAGTGATGGAGGAGTTTTGGATTTATTTCCTTAAATTTACATAAAGCTATACACATTTTGGATCATATCAAATTACAAAATGAAAGTAAGCTGGGAGAAGAATATTGACAGAAGGAGAATATGTATTCACGAGAAGGGCACAGGTTGTTTGATTCCAAGTGACAGAACAATGAATAGAAGACAAAGGGCCTATGTGCAAAAGGGCCCCAGGGCCAATGATGTCATCACTTATGTTCTCCCACATCAGAGCCAGGACACTTCAGGTGCAACAGCACACCTGTCTTTCCCTAATGCTTTCTGAAGATTGTTTTTCATGCCATATAAAATAATAAGGAAGTGATCCCTTAGGAATCATTGAACTTAGTTTTCACCATGAGTTAATGTTTCCTTTTTCCAAGGAGAGAGACACCACCATCTGGATTCACTCTCCCCCAGAAGTACGTACCAGGTATCTGCTGTCTCTAGGCCAATTTTAGACACAGACCCACACTGTTTTCTTGTGATGGAAAACTCTTAGTAGGTAGATCTGTGCCTTTCTGACTCTAGTTCCTTGTTAATTCTACTTGTCCAGGCCTTGTGGGTTCTTGGGACTTTTAAAATTTCAAGGTCTATTCCAGGTCTGACCCATTTGGAGATGATTCTAAGATGCTCGGTATTGTCTGTCTGCAGAGTGATCAGTATGCACAGATGTTGTAAAGAATGTCTGTTATTTCATTTTACAAATGGCAGAAAATGCAACCCAGGAAGTCTCACCCTTGGCATGACCTCTTTCCAGTGAAAAGATCTAGGTCTTTGCCGGCCCCACCAGCACGAGAACTGAACACTGAGGATAGGGGCTCTGACCCTCCCTGAGTTGGTTCTTGGGCCACCTAAAGACCTTGCCACACTGTTGTTGGGAGATGGTTTACAAAGCACAGAAGATGCTGAAGTGTCTTGAGAAAAATCTCTTTCAAAAAAATCAGAAGATAATATTTAATATTATTGTTATTTTAAAATGCTATGATAAATCTGGTCTTAAGATTTTGTAACTTTAAGTCAATAGTTGCAGTAATAATTTACTGTTGAAATAAAAAAAATTCTGAATTAAGTACCTAGATGTGCCTTCCATTTATATGGTTATGGTTGATCATATAACTTCTCCCTCTCTTTTAAATGGTTAAATGGTTATAATTGATCATATAACTGCCCTTCCCAACGGTGCCTTATTTTGTTATTTATGTAGAACTAACCCAATCACAGAAAGAACATCTGGAAACAACAATTTTGATTTGGTTTGGCTTGTTGGGTTTTTTTAAAAAAATACCAATTACTGAATTCTGACTATGATATCAGATTCCTAGTATTCTGGAAACTCGGCTCCAGGTGGAGCTTCTCTACCTGGCGCTGGGGGGGTCTGATCTTTCTGCCTCTGCTGGCTGTACTTCACAGGTGTGTTCACAAGCAGTACAACTGTGGCCTTGGGAGAGCAAACTGCCTCTGCCTCAGGTCATCTCACCTGTGCTGTAAGCTCAGGGAAGGGTTTCTGAGCCGCAACAGGATTTCACACTAATTAAAAGGCCTTCGGATCCTGCAAGCTTTTCATCCCCCTGAGGCCAGTTTGGGGCTTTTCCCTACAGTAAAAAGGACTGTTTCCTTACCAGTTCTCCTGTTTTAAAGATCTCAAGGGACAAAGTTTCCACGGAGTCCATGGAAAGGTGCCCTCAGGGTTGGAAATGAATCAACTCATTCTGCCATTTCAAAGCTCTCAGGCTTATAAAATGTCCTGCTGAGAAACTTCCTCTTCCTCAATCAGTTAAAGGAGACCTCCTGCTTCCTCCCCTCAGCTCTGATCAATGGATCACTTTTTTCCTTCAGATCCCTGGAGGCAGGCAGGTCCGGGGATTGCTTGGGTTAGATTTGTTGATGTTTCTATGGAAAGGGCCCGTGGTGCTGTCCTGCGCTCGCTGAGAAATGAGCCAAGTCCAGGGGCTTTCCGGCACTCTGGAGCCTCACCCTCTACCAACAAGCAGCATGTAAGGAAGGATTGTTGAATGTGAGGGCCTGTGGCGGATGGGTTTTCTCAGAGGGTGTTCACTGGGAGAGAGAGTTGATGATTAGATCATTTTTCTTAGTTTCCTCTGCACGGGTCCCCATGCTCAGGCAGGGCTAGCATTTCAGAAGGTGAAACTCAAGGAGAACAACTAAGGAGTGAAATATTAGCTAAAAAAAGAAATGAGTTATCAGATTTCATCTGGAAGTTTAGTCTGAAGGTAGGAAAAATAACCCAAACGGGCACGTATTTTTCTTTGAGTTCAACCCACATGGCTGCCCAGTCAGAAAGACCCATGGACTTTCTTCCTAAGGTATGCCACGATTGTTCCACCTACTAAATGAATCTCTTACCCATCAGAGGCTGCAGCTGAGTCAGCCAGAAGCAGCTGCCTGTTAGCACCCAACCGGCCGATGGCATCCAGGAGAAACGTAGAGAGTGGAAAGAAATCTTTGGCCAATTCTTGGGTTTTTGCTCTAAGGTTGGTAGTTGCATGACATCACCAGTCCAAGACTTAGATCATGAGAGAGAAGACATGTCTAGAAGATTCCCAGGGAACATCAAGCCTCATAAAGAACTCCTTTATCTCACCTATCCCTCTACTTCCCACTCCCGTCTACTATCTCATGGACCAAAATCACTCATTGATAAACACTGTCAAACTCAGGCATGTAACTGCCAATGAAACAACTACCACTAAGCAAGCAAACCCCATGGCAGGTAAGACCCCATGGACCTTTTGGCATCAGCACAGCTCCCCCTCCCCTCCCCTTCCCAGACACCCCAGTTTGAAACTGCCCGTCACTTTCCTTTCCTGGCAAGGCCTGGACAATATGGAAACCGGGGTCCGTGACTGCCAGGTGCTCTGCAGCATCATAACGTTTCCAGCACTGCAGAAACTGGGAATGTGTCTGGAGGGATTTTCCAATCTTGCCATTAGTGTCCAAAACCAGGAGTGTCAGAAAGTAGCAACTGAAAGTGTTTTAGCCAGATGCTAAAATCCACAGCCAGCTCGGTCCGCCTCCATTCACTTTCTAATAAGAATGAAGGTGGCACGTGTCCTTGGCCATTGGAGTTACAGACAAGGACTAGGGTGGAAGAGGAGCTGGTGTTGTATGTCTCTAATGCATCTGAGAAGAGATTTTGATATTGGCAGAAGGGGCCAGTGACAATCGTGCACGTGGGCTTCTCCAACTACTGAACCCAGATCAGGCTGGAAGGCGGAGAGGTTGATGGCTTCCTGTGTGATGAGACACGGTATGGTGTTGACCTTCATAAAAAAGAGAGCAGGCTGGAGTCCTGGTGATGCTAGCAAGATGTGGCCGTGATAACTGAAGTCCCCCCGAGGCAATGTGGAAGAGGAATCTGTGGAGCCAGAGTCCTTTGGGAGAGAATGAGTCCTTTTGCAGCAGTGAGAGGTAAGATGGCTGAGCTCAGGAGCGGCTGAGCCGCTTGGCGACGTCCGCGTAGGCCATCTCGATCTCGTTGTCAGCTGCGCAGGTGTTGGTGAACTCGTCCCGGGCATAGGCGTTCTTGAGGTACCTCCACAGACCAGTCATCTCAGCGGGGATATCATAATTGCGGTATTTCTTGGCCACGATCTAGGACGGAGAGAGCAGAACAGCCATGACGTGAGTGCACGAAGCCAGCCACCGAGGGGGTGTCAGTGGTGGGACCCAGCGAGTCGGCATAGCAGGAAGACCCTCCGTGCAGCACAACAGGCCACTGGCAAAACGCTTGGAAGGCAAGATGGCAGTCCCGCCTTCTGATTTTATTTTATTAATTTCTTACGTAAATAGCATTTCCCCTTTTGACCTAGTGATTCCACTTCTAGGGATTTTTCCTCAGGATAAAATCATGGATACGCACTGAGACTTATCTACATAAATATGATCACAGGACTATTTTGAATAGTAAAAGTGGTATACAATGTAATGTCTGACAATATGTGAATGGATAAATATATTATGGTACAGAAATACAATGACACTTAGAAATGATGTTGTGAAGGAAACTGCAGGGGCATGGAAAATTCTCCAAGATAGATGGTTCAGTTTAAAATACAGTTGGAGAAATATGTATGATGATTAGAAGTATCTATACCAGTGATCGATTGGTAAAATTAAAGAAAATTTTCCCTTATACATTTTGTTCTACATAAGCATCCTTACTTATACAAGAAAAGATATATAAGGAAAAAAAACAACATGCTGGAATGTATATGTAGGTTCAGGGTATGATGCGAGAGTAAAAAAGTGATTTCTTTTCTCTCCAAGACTTGCCGCACTTGGGAGGTGGACTATGAGAGTTGCGAGGAAGTGGTCTTGTGCTGAGAGAAAGACTAGCATAGTGGTTAAAAGCATCGGTTCTGGATCCCAACTGCTGGACTTTGTAATCCTGGCTCTCCATGACAGCTGTGTGACCCTGGGCAAGTTACTTAACCTCTCTGAGCCCCAATTTCTTTATCTTGAAAATGGCAGGAATAACGGGACTTACCTTGGAGGAATAAATCAGTTAATACACATAAAATGCTTAGAGCAGTGCCTGGCACATCATCTCAGTAAGTATCACATATTGTTATAATCTAGAGTCAGAAGAGGCTGCAGAGGTCATTGAGACCCAGCTCCTTCCCACTGTGCCCCAATGGGGACAGGGTGGTCTCTTTAATGAGGTCCCTCTGGTGAGGGCCATCTCCATGGGTGCTGCCTGGGCAATTGCACAAGGGCCCTGCTCTTAGAAGGACCCTACGCATGGTTTAATGCCCTGCTGTTGCCACCTTGAAATTCTTGTTGATTTTTATTTTTAGCAAGGGGCCCCTTTTTTTCACTTTGCAAGGGGGACTGTACATTAGCTGGCCCCTTGTCTAACCCGTGGGGCTGGGGTGGGAGGAGCAGAGCATCTTCTCTCTCCTGAAGCTCTGACTTCTGAGCCCCTTCCCCTGCTTTCTTTGTGGAGAGGACCCCAGACCACTGGCCCTGGGGCACTCTCACTCAGAGAAAGCCCGCGAGCAGCCCCTCTGAGCTTCCATCTTTGCTTTGGTGGCAGTGTCGTGTGGGGCTCCTGCATGGAGTGAAAGGACGACAGTGACCGATGGTGTGAAAAGCTCAGCTTCATAAATACATGCACACACCCCGGGAGCACGCAGATTTTCCTCCCGCACACTCCCATGCCGGTTTTGAACTTCTATTACAACGCTAAGCTACATTCTATTTTGAATCACGACGACTGTTTTAGTGTCTTTTCTCTCTTCCCTAGCTTGTGAGCAGCGTAAGGATCGGAACCTCAGCTTCTTCATTTCCTTAATCTCCTTAATGATGTTGATAATAGTAACACAAAGAGCATACATTTATTCACCATGTGCTGTGTTTCAGGAAGAGAACTTTGCAAGCCATTTAAATCTAAATAACCCTATAAGAAAGGGTCTATTACATTCCCATTTTACAGTAGGCAAAGAGAGGTTAAGCAGGGATTCAATAAATGGCTATATTTCATTTTTACCATCCTCAGTTATCCTCACAACAGACAAGGTGCATCTAGTGCCATATGTAATAAAACCTGATAATTCTAAAGACAGAAGATCCTTAGCAATGAGCAAGCAGAAGTCAGGAAATTCAGCCAATTATCTATGAAGAAATCACTAATATTGGCTATAGTCCCTGCCTTCTAATTCACAGTTCTTTCAATTTTGCCACTCAGCCCTATGTAACTGATGAAGCAATCAGTCTTCTCAGAATAACTTGTGTGCTGGTTATTAAGCTATTGTTGCTTTGCTCTAAATCAAGCCTTTGGGAGTGGGTGTAGCTCAGTGGTTTGAGTGCCTGCCTCTCATGTATGAGGTCTGGGGTTCAATACTGGCTACCTCCTAAAAGAAAACAAATTTCTTTGTGATACTGGGGCTGGGACTATGCAAACCATATTTCTGCTTGGCCAAGAATATGTGAAGAGGGGGTACTAGAAAGAGCCAGCGACGCTGGAGGAGGGAGAAGGGACTCATAACTTCCAGTCAGCTTCCTGTCCTGTCAGAGTCTCCAGTTTGTCCCAGGAGCAGCAGCTGAGTCCAGTTTGCTGTTTTGCCAACACTCACAGAACCAGCGGCATCACAGCCCCTCAAAGAGGCCAGCACCTATGCAGTGCGCCCGCTTCAAAGGTCTGGGCCCCAGTCCTGCATACCCCTCCTCTGAGCTCAGACCCCAGCACCAGGTGAGCAGCACCCCTGCCTCAGAAGTCCGAGTTTCAGCTCGGCAGGGCTTCTTACCCAATTTCGAAATGTGAATAACTCCAACCTTTTCCTTTTGTTCCCCCAGCCCTTTGGTGGTGGCTGCTTCCTATAGTTGCATCCTCTATGGTTCATTTTGCCTTCCCAGTTCTTCAGTACTTACTTAATCATTCTCTATATTAAATTATCTTGGTTATAATTAAGTTTTGGTGTGGCTATAAAAGAACATCCCCCGCCCCCAGTTCCATCTTAAGTGTGACTAATAAGCAAAGGTGATGGAATTGGTGTCCTTGGGCACAGCACTCGTGGTAAATGAATGCTGGAGCCGACATCTACCACCAGGTCTCCTCGGGCCCCATCTGCCCCGCCAACCTGAGGGCTCCTTGGGTTATACTAAAAACCCAGAAAAGAGACTGTTTTGACTAAAGAGAAAATACAACCAAGGGAGGGAGCCAGAATTGGCCAGTATGGATGAAAAGGTCTCACAATGAGGTCGAGGCATCTATCGAGAAATGTTTTTCACAATTACAAGCTATTTGCAGCCTCGAGTCTCTCCATGCTGACACTTTATTTTCAGGTTTTTGAGGGATACAATATTAGCTTTAAGACAGCGGAAGAGCAATTGATGAGCACATATTTGTGTTTGCATTTACATTTCCCTTCGTCTGTGCTTCAGGGGCTGAGCATGGTCCCTGCAGAGGCAAGGGTGCCCGCGTTGCCTCCTCAAGGCCCTCCCTGCCTAGACCAGCACCGAACGCTTCTTCACACGCTGGTTGGACTTGGGGAGATGAGACTAGAAGGGAGCCAGAAAATGAAAGTTCAAACCAGGCTCTCAGTGAATGCCTGGGCCAGAGCAACTCAGTTTCCATGGATGAAGATGAACCTGAAAGTGAGCCAAGGGAGAGCAAAGATGCGCACAAGGAGCTCTGACGCTTGCAGGGACTTCCACGCTCATGTTCTGAATTTGCTCTTTCGTATGAAAACAGTTAGCTCCCACAGCCCAGATTAAGTTTTGGCATCTGAAGCCAAACTGGAGGCCTGACTTGGCTCCCCCTTCATTCTTTCTAAAATTCAGAGATTTGCCAGATTCCTGGGATCTGATAAGCCGGATCAGCAGAAATCCAAGGAGATGCGAGGCAAGGCCCAGCCTTTGTTCCCTCGCGGGCCATCCTCTCTCTGGTCCCCAGCTTCTCCGAGTGAACAATTCAAGGGGGACAGGGGTTAACTTAGTTCTTTAGGGCCGGAAGAAACCAGAAAAATCATCGGCTGATGCAAAGGACCTTGCATAAGAGAGAGGTAAAGAAGCAGGGAAGGAGGGAAGGAAAGGGAGGTGAGAAGGAATATAATCCACATGCCTTCTATTACACATGAGAAGAGTGAATGTCCAAAAGATTAGGTGATTTGCCCTAGCTCTAGTATGTGGCAAATATTGGACTAGAACTTGGGTCTCCTGACTGCTAGAATGGGGCTCTTTCCACCATAATGCTGTTTCAGTGTGGCTGAACTGGAATCATTGTCCCTAATGGTGTCACTTGTTCCTCAGAAAAAGGAGAATAAAGGATACTTGGGGGGGGGGGAGGCGGGTATATGCAGCCATTAATAACTGCAAAGAGACATAGCTTGGCAGGACATACAGGGGACCATTGGATTGGCCCCCAGCGAAAACAGGCATTCATATTAACGGATGTATTTGTCCAGCCCATCATCACTGGCATGCATGATTCCCTCCAGTAAATAAGGCCTGTGGGAGACCCAGTACATGTACAAATGATTTCAACTCAAGATTGTGTGTGCTGTCATTTCTAGCCCAGGAACTCTGCTAAAAAATGATAGGCAGGATACTCAGGTAATAAATGAATCTGATTCTTCTCAGGAAGGGGCAGAAAGAAACTGGTAACATAAACACACGTGCTAAGTGATGAAATGAGCAATCAAGTATTTATTAAAGGGCCACCATGCACCCACCATGATGCCTGGAGAAGGCCCTACCTTCATAGAGCTTATTGTCTGGTTGAGATGATAAGATACAGACACGTAAAAGGAGAGAACAGTGTAAATATATGATCCCACCGTATTTTTCTCTAGGATAGTTGAAGGTCAGGAAATGATGTGAGAAAGGTTAGTTTAGAGACTTAGGTTAGTCAGAGACTTAGGGGAATATGAATGGTGTCTTTAAATGAGACAAAGGAGGAAGCCCTGATCTGTGTTACCCCATTTGGGCTCAATACAGGGAAGTCTGTTGTAATAATCAGAGCTGCCCAAAATGGCAGGTCTGGCTTGTTAGACAGAGGGCCCCTCATCTCCAGAAATGTGCATCACAGGTGCATGGAAACCTGCCACAGATACAGCAGAAGGTGTCTGGTTTGGGGTGGGAATGGATGAACTCTGAATTTCCCTTCCATCTCTCAGATCCCAAGATTTATCATATAGGAAAGGATTATAGTGCATATTGCAGGTATTCATTGGGTGCAGTGATAGCAAGACCATCACTGCTCACAGCCTCCATCTCCTCCTCTGATATGAAGACAGTGATGTATGCCTACCCTAGGGTACTGCGGGAAGGAATGAGTGGTGGGGAGGCCTGTGCACAAAGAAAACTTGCAGGTGAGAGCACATTCAATAGAGAAGTGAGGGTAGGGCCGGCACAAACCTATGAGGTAGAGGAAAGGAAGAGGTCTTTGGAGTGATCTGGCTAGATAGTGATTATATATTATATGTTAAGTCTCTAGACTATGGCAGGGACTTTCACATCATATTTACTCTCCCAACAACCCTGAAAGTAAGCAATATATGCCTATTTTACTGGTGAAAACCTGAAGCTCAAGAGGCTCCACAGCCAGCGAGCAGAGGAGGCTGAACTTGGGTTCCTGTCCATCCGACTTCGGAGCCCGGGTTCTTGACCACTCTGTGGGACCGTCTTTGGCTATCCATCCACATGGGCCTAAGGTGGAGTTGGATCTGGCAAGCCTCTGTGGGGAGCACTCTCTCACCTTGACCACATGGATCTTGGGCAACAGATTGCAGTCAGCCAGTGTCAGCTCGTCCCCATCCAGGAACTTGCGCCGGGACCCCTTGTCATCGTCCCCACGAGTATTGGCATCGATCTCCTCTGGCAGAGGGGTGTTTAGGTAGTCATCCAGTTTCTTCAGGGCCCTGTTCAGGCCTCTCTCGAGGGCTGGTATGGAAGAGCACAAGAAGCATCTTTAGCTAAATTTCTTGTCACTGGATACAGCCACAGGGTCTTTAGAGTGGTGTAGCTCATCCTGAATCCTGCCCCCTCATCACACTGCCAGCTCCCCCCATGCTAGCAGCCATTAGCATTCGGCAGTAGATGAGCATTAAATGGCCTGAGAAAGCAAATCCTGATAAAACAATGAACACCATCTAATGCATTTTTTAAAAAAATTATGTAAACAAACAAATAAAAACTGTTAGGATAGATAATAAAATTTTAACAGTGCTTATCTCCAGAGAATACACTATTAGTCAACCTTATTTTCTTATTTTGCTTACATACATTTTGTCAATATTCCATAATAAATGCATACATTAATTCTGCAGAAACATTAAATAAAAACTGTACAGAAATCCCAGGATGGAGACATACACCAGGTTTTGTGGAAGCACTGACTATGTCTTGCTAATCTAACCTGGAAAGGGGAGGAGGAACCAGACAGAGCTTCCAGGAAGACACAACATAGGAAAGAGGGTAGCCCTGTTCTTTGTTGACCCAGAGAACCAATGGGTATCAAGAAGGTATGTTTTGGATGCATATAAGGAAAGCTGTTCTAAAAATCAGAGCTCAAAATGGAAGGGCCAGCACATTGGGTAGCAGACTCCTCCTCATCAGAAATGTACAATCACAGCTTCATGGGAAACCTTTCATGGGTACAGCTCAAAGAATGAACACCCAAATCAAGATAATGTGGCTGAAGACTTGCAGTCTTGGCTTATAAGCTTATATCAAATAACTTATTTAAACACAAGAGCAGAACCAAGTACCCAAAAGAACACTGACAGGAAGTACCTATTGCCATCACTCAAAAGTTGTCCCACCTAAAATCTCCCATTCATTCCCATTAATAGAACATTAATATAGAAACTTTCCACCTGAGCTCAGAGGGCAGGTATGGAGAAGATGGCTGGCTGCGTCATTAGCCACCGCACCTGTGTCACCAGCTCCCTCCCCAGCAGCCATTTTCCCGAATCTGGTTTAGAGCATGACACTGAGATAACAAGAGTCAGTCCTGATCTTAATTCCAGCAGTTACAAAGGGGGTGTTGCCTTCTGGAGGGAGAGCAGAGAGAACTATACTCTTGTTCAGATTTTCCCAAATGTGGCTTCTGTTAGCCACTCCACACGTATCTGGCTTTTGTCTTTTCATAGAAGGCCTTTTGTTTAAGACAATGTAGTGACACCAACCCAAGATAAATCAATTGAACACTCACTGGAATGTTTGAAAGCCAGCTGGAAGTTTGACATGGCTTCTCAGTACTTCCTTCTCCCGGGTGCAGCATTTGAGCTAGTGCTTCATCATCTGCTTTGTGTTTCCAGTTTGGGAGAATAGAGTGAGCAGGGCTGGGAAAAAATGTTTGCATTCCCCTTGGTAACTGTCTAGACTGAGATGGGATTGCAAGCCTATTCAAGGGCAATGCAAGAGGATGAATACTAAACAATACTTATTATCCTCCCCGGCCCCTACCCCCTGCCCGCCTACACTGAGCAAGCCCTTGTGATTTACGGGACTTGTTTGCTTTCTCAAATCCCTCTTCCCCTTTCAGTTATGGAGGTTATGGAAAAATCTTGATTTTAAAGGAGAAAGGCAAAAATCAAATAGAGTATCTGTCAAAATTTAACAAACTGACATCTAAGAGGAAAGAGACATAAGATGGGAAATGAAGCAACTTCGAATTCCAAATGCTCAGTGCCCTGAGCAGGCTGTTGTAACAAGTCTGTCTCCAAGCCAATATTATGAAATTTGGTGAAGGTCTAGAACAGCAACTGAAGCTTCCTGGGAGGATAGCTCTAGAAAATGTCAACTATCTTTATAGTAATCCCTTGAGATGGAAAGATAAAGTTTGGCAATGGGTGTGGTCGTTGCCTTATGTCACAAGTGAGAAACACCAGGAGTGATGGTTAGGCTCCTGTGTCAGCTTGGTCAGGTAATGGTGCCCAGTTGTTTGATCAAGCAAGCACTGGCCCAATTGTTCTATGAGGACTTTTTGTGGACTTAAATCATTGGTGAGTTGATTGTATCCATGGCCGATTACATCTACAATCAACTGAGGAGATTGGCTTCAGCAATGAGAGAAGTATCATCAAATCAGCTGAAGGTTTTAGAAGGAAAAGTGATTCCAGCAGTCAGAGAGAGAGAATCCCCATCTCTACTTCCTGGATTGCAACCTGCCCTATGGAATTTTGACTCCTGCATCCCTATGGTGACGTGAGACAATTCTATAATATTTACAGATATCTCCTGTCTGTCCTGTTTCCCTAGGGAACCCTGACTTGTACACCAGGGCACATACCAATCAACACCAATTGGATGTCCCCGTTGTGTCAGTTTCATCTCTCCTGTTTGTGTATATTTGATTAGGAATGTGAAGGTTGGAGTTGGTGGCAATCATGATAGGAAGAGGGGGAGAAGAGGTGCCGGGGGGTGTGGGGGCGGATCTTGTTGATGGGGGATATGATAGAAGCAGGGAAGGAGCCATGCAGCCTAGAGCTAACCCTGTGTTGAACTTGACCCTGATCAGCGTGGACTCACTGTGCTGTGCTGAGGCTTAAGCTTCAAGGCCCCTTGTGGGCATGGGCTCCTTCCAAGGCCCTGAAACAGCTTTTATTTCCAATTCCTTATTCCTACGATTTTATTGCCCTCAGACCCCACACATCCTGCATATGTCCCTGTGATGATTAAGTCATGTGTCCAGTTGGCCAGGTATGGTGCCCAGTTATTTGGTCAAGGAAGCACTGGTCTGTTACTGCGAGAACATTGCATGCACCTAAATCATCAGTGAGTTGATTGCATCTGTGGCTGGCTGCATCTACAGTCAACTGAAGAGACTGCCTTTAGCAATGAGAGATGTCTCATCCAATCAGTTGAAGGCCTGATTTCAGCAGTCAGAAGGAAGAATTTCCATTTCTGCTTCAGCCAGCCAGCTTCTCCTGGGGAATCCACTGAAAACCTTCATCGGAGTTCCCTGCTTGCGGCCTGCCCTATGGAATTTGGACTTGCCCATCCCTACAGTCGCGTGAGCCAATTCCTGTAATAAATCTCATAATATTTACATTCATTATATATACATCTTGCTGGTTCTCTTTCCCTGGAAAGTACTTGACATAGCGCCTGGCCCATACTCTGATGTTAATTAATGGCAGCTATTGCTACTGCATTACCAAATGTGGGTCATCCTCTCTGTCCCTTACCCCATAGTCTTGTCAGTATACTCTGGAAAATTCCAAAGTGTGGCAGAGAACGAGAGATTCTAAGGAGCACCAATTCTGAGGCAAAGTCCCTAGAAGGGAAAATCAACAGCCTGGAGCTTTGCTTCTGCTACTTATTCAATGTGCAATTGCAGCCTCAGCTCTTGTGCTCCCCTGGGATCCTCCTTGGTGACGAGCCGTGTTGTGAGGCTTGGCCAGAGGGAGATAAGCACAACATGCCTGTGCTAAAGTACTACCATGTCATCAAATAATAAATGCCAGCACCAGGACATACTCTGCCAGTTCTCTTCTCTCCTACCTGCCAGTTCATTCCTTTGGCCCTGACTCAATCTGGCATCCATAAAATTTAATTATCTCTTTGAGCTGACAGTGCCCAGGTCATGAAACGGTTCATGTTGAACTTTCTGCTGTGGTAAGAGTGAGGGGCATGCAGAAGAAACCAGAGTGGCAAGATTTGGAAATGTCACACAAGGTGGCCTAAATTCCTTCAGTCTGCATTGGAAATCTTCTTTCCAAAAGACTTCCTCTGAGGAGCAGGGCTGGGTAACCCTCAGACCACAGCAAGCGAGCCTGGGGCTGGGGCACCCCAGGATCACTAACATCCCAGGGACTTGATGGATTCCCAGTCCTTTAACTGCTTTCTTCCCCTCTCCCTATAAAGATTTATTCTGTACCACACACAAAATGCACTGGGTAAAATATGTGATGAGGAAACAAGGGGAATAGTTCATAAATATTCTCAGCCATATGCAAACAATCTCAAATTTATTTTTCTCTTTTTTAAAGAGGGGAAAAAAAATCCACCCATTCCCTGATCACTTCCAGATTCATTGAGGTTGATATTATATAAGACCCAATATTGTTTTCTCGTCGTAGAGAAATAATGACTTGGAAACAGCAATTTGAGCTAAGAAAATAATATACTCTTACCAGGGCATGGAGTCTGAATGGGGACCCAGGAGCCAAGACGCTAATCCAGCCTCCAGCAAACTCTTGCAAGTGCGGCTCAGCCCTAGTTTGCTGGCAGGCTCCATGCAGCCGGGATGCTGTTGAGCAAACGGCCATGCACTTCCCCTTGGGCTCCAAATCCACTTGGAGAGGAGTAGATGTCAAAGGTGGTCTTTGAAAAGACAGCAGCAGCTCTGTGCACCCAGGTTGCTATACTCTGTTTCTCTCCCACAATTTTTCTCTGGCAAACGAACTTGCAGAGATAAGACCCAGGGTCTGCAGCCTGGATGTGTGTGTCTGTTCAATAAGTCCATGGAGAAGGAGATTGAGGCTGTTGGGGGCTGACCCCAGGCCAAGTATCCTCTGCCCAATTATACTCTTTTCATCACTCTAGTCCCATTCCCCAGTGCCAAAAAGGAAATACACTTGCTAAATTTCTGAAGTGGGCCAGGGATGTTTATGCCATCTATCATTTAAATACACAACGAACATACTGAGATGGGGATTATTATGCATCCTCATTTAACAGACAAAGAAACTGAGTTTTAGATTTACCCAAGGTATGCCCGCATGCATGCACACACACGTGCACGCACACACCCACCCACACGTGCACACATGCAGGCACACATGCACTTTCAACCATTCAAGGTAGCCCTGGGATGTACAATGAAAATGTTCCTTGTTTTGTTTTTAACTGCCATGGTCTTCCTGAGGTGCTCCTGACCCCTGGGTAGTGAAAAAACAACAATGTAAATTTAGTGTATTCTGGATTAGAGCTTAATCTGATGTAATGATCTAAATAGCCCTTTCAAAGAATTCTCAGTCTCTTTTGCATAAAAATGCCCAGTTTCTGAGAGCCTCCTTCTTCCCTGCTCTTCTCCTTGGGCATATATGGAGGGATGGGACTCTGGGACCTCATGGCACTGGGAAGATGGGAATCTGAGCTTTATGGGGTGGAGGCTCTGGGGAGCTAACATAGGTCCTGTTTCTCAGTGAAGCTGTACCCCCATTTCCCTTCCAGATCAGTCCCAGGGATGTCGATTCTGGTGTGGGAGACAGCGGGGAGGAGAGGGGGCTTCCCAGGCAGCCTTCCCCCAAAGCAAGCCTTCCTAGATATTACTCTACTTCCCTCATTGCCCTGCCTCTCTTTTCCTTCATCTCCAAATCCCCTGGGTCAGAAGTTTCTCCATGTCAACTAGTCCATCAACCACAAAGCAGCAAGTCTCCTGGACTAGTGGCGTGGGCAGAGGGGCTGTCTTCTCTACATCTCTGGGGAGCTCTATGGGCTGAGTCTTCCAGGCTACAAAGGACAGATAAAGGAATTTCGAAAGTCTGAAGACAACAGTTGGCTTTCTTGTTGAAAATGCTATTTTAAGATGAATATTGAATTCCTTTTTCCTTGTAGAATTACTTCTATAGAAATCCTAATCTCTCCATGGGCAGATGGATGCCTAGGGCAGATTAGATGAAGTTGCTCAGAAAGGCAAAAGAGAAAAGTGTGTATTTTTTCAAAATATTAACCCATTTACACAAGTTAGGAGCAGAACAAGGATTTTAAAACAGAGCTGTTGGATTCCAAAATGGAAGCTTCATCTACCCTGCAAGGCTGCCTCTGGGTGCCAAACACTGACCCATCTTCCTTTCCTGCTGCAGGACTTTCTCACACATCTGTATTCCTCTGATGAAAGTCTGGTTATCAGGATATCACTCCCTCTTGCCCTACCTTTCAGCTTATTTGATAACATATTTGGATACTGAATGAAAGACGAGAGCAAGAGATCAGCTCAAGGCAGAAGTTCAGGGTCTGAAGTCAAGCTTATCTGAACATCCCAGAATTTTTCAGGTCCAGGGAGAATCCTGGAGAGTTCAATGATGCTCACTCTCTTGTTTTTCCCTACATGCTAGTGACCTAGAGTTCCCTGGAAACATCTCTTTGGGTTTGGTCTTGTTCTCTCCAGCCTACATGGGTGTGTCCAGTTTTCTTGGTCTGATATTTTGGAGGATTCATGTCTACCTTTATCATCAGACCAAGAACACTGGACTTGGCTTCACAGCCAGAGAAGAGGATGTTGTCATATTGGCCCTGGCTGTGGATGACCCAGGGGCTCACACATGGGAAACAATTCTCAGGCCTCCATTTCTAGGTACTGGTGAAAACAGAAAAGACATAAAGACAAACAGGAGTTTATGAGAAAGTAAAATGCAATGGCAACTTCAACAGATTCCTTACTGTTCCCTTGTGTGGCATCAGCTGGGTTAGAGAAGAGTCTGCTATGCCCACTGACATGGACATTATTTTTTCTCAAAGGGATTTGGCTTTGGATGAGGGGGTGAATCAAATGACAAGGTCCTATGGTTCCTTCCAGTTAGAGGCCAATGATTCTTTACTCTGGAGTCAGAATTCAAGTATTACAACAATGGTGGATTGGGATCTCCATCTACCTTTGGTGGAGAGAAATGCTGGGTGAATGGAGGCACTCCATGGCAAATCTGCGAGGGATTCAGAGACTTTTCTTTGAGGAAGAGACCATATTCTCTGTACAGCTTCTTCCCTGAGCTCTATAGGGGATCCTTGTAACAGATGTTTTTTTTATATAGCCCTTCAAGTCAATCTTTTATATGGCCTGTGTTAAGAACTATTTTACTTTAACCAAAAAAAGAAAAGAAAAGAAAAAAAAAAAACTTTTTTTGTTTTTAAAAAGGCAAGAGCCTTTGGCAATTATTTGGCTGTGTTTAAAACACTAGCATGGTAAAATATTTAGGATAAATTCATAAACTTACACTATTTTTTAAAGGGTAAAAGGAGGTAGAGATAATATATACAATTCCAGAATCTGATAACTTTCTAAATCTCCTAAAAGCCACAGTAAATTTGAAGAGAAAGAGTATCACTTAGGTCTTCAAATTTAGGATTCCTTTCCTGTATACAGTTTGTATCATATAGGTTCCCAAAATGTTTATTATTAACAGTAGGAGGGAAAGAGAGAGAGAGAGAGAGAGAGACGCTAACTCTGAATGGAGCCAGCCAAAAGAAGGAAACTGCCAGGAGAAAATGTGTTCCAAATTAGGGAACCCAGCCCAGACTCCAGCGACGGGGCTGTGGCGCCCCCTTCTGGCCTATCCTTAAGCAATGAAAATTTTTCTGCCTCTTCCACAGTGAACATGTATGTGTGTTTTCTATTAGGCTTTCCAGAAACTCATAAATGGTTGTAAAACCCATTGTGCTAATAGAAAGAACGACATAAATGCTGACTGAAGCTATTAATGCTGGTTGTAGTTTATGGAGCAGACTGAATCAGGCTGAAAACTGTGAGTATTTTATGGTTCCTTTATAACAGGTTATTTTTAAGTATCAGGCCATCGATTACATTTAGTGCTGAGTTCAAACGTTTGGAATGAGCTGGTCAAGGGCGATTCTAACTTTCTTGGGCATCTGTTCCAGTGTTTAGATCCAGAGACTTTCTTTCTCTACTCTCCCTCCCTCCAAACACTTACGCTGAAACGATTTAACCACACTTTGTTGTGCTTCATCTTCAAACAGTCACATCTTTTTAAATAAGAATCAGTTATAGATTTAAAGAGTGCAAATATAGTAAGTCGCCCCCAGCCTCCACAACTCTAAATTTAAATAATTACTGGTTTTGGCCATTTTGTGAATATCCTGCATACTCTTCTCCAGTTGCCCATTCTCTCATTGGTTCAATAAATATCTATTGAATGCCCTTTGTGGGCCAGGTTTGAGTCCCCTGTTCCTCATGGATTGCAGGGTCAGGACTCAAACACTGGAGCTGGGGACTGTTGAGCTCTTTATAAAAACACACATGGATGACATCCAAAAAGCATGTGTTGGTTTATGAACTGATTTGACCATGGTTTCTGAAATGACCTACTCATTTTAAAACTCTGCACCACATGCATTTTAAATAGTAGATTGTATCAAATGTATGATGTGTGATCAAGAGCACAGACCATGGAGCCAGCTTCCTGGGTTGGGACCCCAGCTTCACTACTTAACCAGCTTGGGCAGGTGGCTTAACTTTCTTGTCCCTCAGTTTCCTTGTCTGTAAAATGGAGAGCATGACATGGCACACCTTAGAAGGGTGTTGGGGGGCGATGCTTGCGTAAATCCCCGTAGAGGGCTTAGAGCAGTGCCTGGCGCAGTCTGTGCCGTGAGTGGTGATGCCGATGTATGCGAATCGAAGCAAACGAAACAGTTAATAAGTTCTTAAGAGTCGCAAGAAGAAACTGGCTCTTGCCTTTGGTCTTGCTTGATAAATATTGTGCTTGACTCGTTTTCTGGCCTGAGGAAGTCACCGCAGACGAACTGTGCAGAGCTTTTCCTTGTGTTTCGTCGACGCTGACATTAACAGTGATATTCACCTGGTCCTTTCGTTCTGACTCTGCCTCCATAACCACAGTCCCGCCAGAGCAAACCTTCCTAACAGTCGTGAAATGAGGCAGTTTTAGAGGATGAGCTCGGTGGGGGCTGGGGAGTGACCAACACTTTTGCGGAATTCCCCAGGCATGTCACAATTTCACCCAGACACCCCCACACCCCCACATATCGCTCAACGCCCTCGGTGCCCTCACTTGCCACCACACAAGTTTCAGTTTGGGGGGCAGAAGCTATCCACTCTGTTAAGTTGTACAGCTTTTATGACATGAGTTTTGCATCTTCTAAAGTTTGAGGTAAAAGTGTAGCAAATTAATTATAAAATGTTATACTTCTAATTCCTAAAGTCTAGGTGTGGCCATGGTTCAGATTTAATCAGCCCCAAAGGAGAATTAGAAGTAATGCGTCTTTCACGGCGTGACTAGATCAGATATTTTCACCATATCAGCCTTAGTAGAGAGTGAATTACATGCAAGAATCCACTCTGCCCTTCTTTATAACAAACAGAGCTCCAATTTTTGGTGCTGAATAAGTATTTGTTTAAACAATGAGTTATTTAGTAGGGTTTGAGGAACGGCAAGGGTCCCTAAAGTCAAGTGCCTCTATAGCCCTCTCAACGACTAGGTAACTGGCTTCATCTCTTTAAATGCCCTACAACAGCTCCCTTTTTAAGGATAATGATAGCACTTGGTCTCTTGGGGTGGTGGAAGGGGCTCCATTTGTTCCGCCTAGGATACCCTCCTGCAGGGTTCCAGCCTCTTCTTCATCAGAGCTGAAAGAGGAGCGTAGTTCATGCCTCTCTGCCAAGAGACAAGAGTAGAACTGAGGCCAAGAGGCCGAGAGACCTACTTCTTGCTATGATCCAAATCATCAAGTGTTTCTTTCTAGGTGTTTCCAAATCAGCTAGACGGCTAGGATTGCCATCTAGCTTCTAGTGGAAAGAACATTAGAGTTCAGCCTTCCGTGTTTTCTCTTTTGACTCCCGATGATGTCACCCTTAACACTGAATAAAATTTTCCTTTAATATAGTTGTGAAAGGAAAAATACCACTTAAGCAAACACCGCCACACTGACCGTCTTGGTGAGGGGAACCAAGATTCTTACACTCTTTTACTAATTGGTTCTAAATGATCTAGATTCTTTTTTTTTTTTTTTCCCACCGTGAAGCTTGATTGAATATAACACAGAGACTATAAACGCTGGAGTCATGAAAAACCATAAGCTTTAAATGGGGATTGGGAAGTTTCAAATAAAGATAATCAAGAGAATGGAAGGGCCTATACTGTGGGGCAGACTTAAAAAGTAGGTGCTGTACAGGCTGGAGCAGGAAGCGGCTTGAAGAAAATGCCCTTGACACCGACGGGCTCTTTCAACATCTCTCAGGTAAAAGAGTAGCCAGGGGTGGGGGCGTCTTGAAGTGTTTGGGATATGGTTCCTCCATTTAAACAAACGTTTACTAAGCACGTACTTTGGGCCAGACCCTAGGCTGGGCTCCGGGGATAATAAGGATGAATGAGTCACTTAACACGTTACCTCATGGAGATGGCTGCCTAGAACCTGCCCCTCAGAGCAACCTGCGGAATGGGAATTGTCCCGGAACTCTCAGGCCCCACCCCAGACCCACTGCATCAATAACTACATTTAACAAGACCCCCTGGGGCTTCATATGTACATTCAAGCTGGATAACAAGACAGACAAAAAGAAGTGCTGCTTTGCACATATGGGTCTCTTTAGCTAATGAGGCACTTTGGCTAAACCCATAAATAGGCTTGAGGTAGGTTGGGGGGCCGCCCTGAAAGATAGCTCCAGAGCATATTTTCAAAGAAAACTAGGGATTTTAAAGTCAAAGTTTTGTGTAGCAACTTTTTTCCCAACAAATTGTCCCCTCAAAACTGCTGATATATTCTGAATACCAGACTGGATTTACCCGCGGGTCTCAGTCCTTAGGTTTTAGTAATATCAGTTTATAGCAAACGAGTGTAAAAGCTGAGAAACGCCTGGCTTGTCCTGGCCCTCCTCTCATTGGCTCAATCAAGTCTTTTTCTGAAGGATTTTCCCCATGCTTCAGCTTTTCCTTGTGTGAAATGGGTGTTTGAATTTCACATATTGTCATTTCCAGCCCCAGCTCTACCAAAATTGGGGGAACCTCTTCTACATGCTAATTTACCCAAAGCCATTCTCCACTGAGAGTCCGCAGAGACCTGGGGGAGTTTTTCCCAAAGCTATGTTCTAATCAGAGAGAAAGGCTCTCAGGGCAGTCATTGTAGAAACCAGCTGCCATACTCCTGACTTATTTACACACACACAAGGAAATGCAGACACACACTCACGTACACACTATTGTGCATCTATGGTCGAAACACTGTGTGTTTAATGGCAAATCTGGGAGACACGTATCATGTCCCATCCGTAATGTAACTTTACATGGAAGCATATTTCTTTTCTGATTGATATATGTTCTTGTTTATTTAAGGAGGTGTGTGATGGTCTCTGCTAGTATATGGCAGAACACACATATGTATGTGTGTGTATATATATTAAAAATACACAAATATAGAGATTTGGCTCCCACATGTAGACTACACAAAGGCTAGAGGTGTCAGTCACACAGGATGAGGGAGCAGTAGTGAGATGTGAAAGAGCATTTAACTTGTGTTCAGATTAGTCATTTAATGCTCCTTTATCCCCCGGGTTTTGATCTGAATCCAGGCCAGGCCGGGAGCACTCATTCTGGTCAGACGGCGGGAAATTCCACCGCATGGAATGGTGTTGGTGGTCTCTCCTGCACTCCAGGCGGGAAGCCCACACAGCTCAACACCGCTCGCTCCCCTAATGAATGCGCCCACCCACGCAGGACCCACCTTCCTCCTTCCCCTTCCTCAGTCCTCCTCCCTCCCCGTGTCTGCCCCACGCAACACACCGCCCTTATGACTGACAGCCCCAGGAGTCATTCTGGGAACAAAATTTGTTAGATTATGAATTGCACGCATCTCGCCTCAATAATGAACCAAACCAAAGACCCTCTGGAGGACATCCCCTGGGCAACTCCTGGGAGGTGCCAGAAGGAAATAGTCACCCCCCAAGGACCCTCCGTGTAGGAGAAGGTGTGCAACTATGCAGGATCCGCCAAACCCTGGAGGTTGGTCCCACCGAGCCTTGGGTATTTGTTTTTCCTTGCAAGAATGCTAATCAAAGCAAAACTTCAACCTAACAAACAAACAAACAGAATACCCCGAATTTGCTGTTTGTACGCAGGGGTTGCCAAGGAAGGCAGCCTGAAGGGTTCCTTTATGACCGGAGGCGTTTTTTGAAATGAGGCGGCAATGCCCGCTTTATGAGGAAGTGGCAAGACAGCCACGTCGCTATCCTCACTGCTCCGACCACGCGGAGCCCACAACAAAATAAGAGCCCACCGCAGGGTTGGGGGCCCCCAGCTGAGCTTTTCCCAGGAACCAGTCGTCCTGAGTCGGGACACGGCTGTCCTGACCGAGCGGACATGAAGCCCCGCTGCCACCCCAGTGACTTCTGTGTCTGAGGATCCTGCAGGGTACTTAAAACATTCTCATTGCTTTTAACATGCTGCCTCGGTTTCCCCCGGACCCCTGCCCCTGCAGAATCCGCCCTTCCAGATTCGGCCCACCATGGCATGGGGCTGAGGGCTGGAGAGGGTGGAAGAGGAGAAGGAATTAAGCGCCCTGCGACTGAAGTGCCTTGGAATAATAAACACATGCACTCTCTTTTAAACATGCTTGCCTCATCCTGGGTATCTGGAAAAAGTGCTGCACCTCGCTTCCTCACCACCCTCCCGCCCTTAGCATTTGACTTTCATGACACTTTGGGGGAAAGCACGGGGCCTTTGATATTAAGCTAACAGCCCTCCCAGGCCGCTCTGAATTCTTTTAAACACATTTCTATTTTAAGTCAAGGAAGTTCGTAAAAGTAACTATGAGGGGTAGTAGACAGAAGGGAGGAAAAGAAGAAAGAAGCAGTTGGGGGAGCTTGTCACCAGGCAGTCAGCGGCCTGGGGAAGAGCCATCAAATCTGGTAGACATGCCTGCCCTTCCTTCAGTGGGGGACAGATAATGGAAGGTGGCTTCGAGGCCCTAAAAGACCTGGGCTCTTCAGGAACCCCAAGCAGAAGCTGGGGCATCGCAGCTCCTGCCTGCAGAAGCTGCTGGGAAGTCCATGGTGCTCAAGTGATTAGTCGTCTCTAGTGCTGATTCGCCCAGCTGCCAGAAGAGGGCAGTACGTGCTTCCCCACAGTACAGAAAGCTGAGCAGGGCCAGACCAAAGGGTGGAAGGAATTTGGAGGAGGACTACTGAAATTAACAATAGCAGCAGCAGCAGCAGCAATAGTTAACACTTACAGGTACCTACTGTGTGCCAAAAACTGTCCTAAGTACTTTATATGCATTAAGTCACATAAAGCACTCCGAGAAAGGCCACTATTCTAATCACCATGTTACAGATAAGTAGGCTGAGCCATATGACAATGAAGAGAACTTGCTATTGTAGCCTCTGACTGCCTAAGACAGAGGTATGCAAACTAAAGTCCATGGGCCGAATCCAGTGCCCTGCCTGTTTTTGTACAGCCCTCAAGATAAGAGTAGATTTTGCATTTTTAGATGGTTGTAAAAAAAATCAAAAGAAAAATAATATTTGTGACACGTGAAAATGAAGTGCAATTCAGATTTCAGCATCCGTAAATGAAGTTTTATTGGAACACAGCCAGACTCATTTTATGTATTTTATGTATTTTATGTATTGTCTGTGGCTGCTTTTCTGTTCCAACTGCAGAGGTGAGTAGTGGCAACAGAGCCTGTATCACCTACAAAGTGTAAAACATTTACCATCCGACCCTTTACCTAAAAAGATTGCCAACCCCTGACCTCCTTCCAGGCAAGAGGGCCTGGGAGCAGAGTTGAAGCTTTACTGAATATGAAGTTAGTATAGCTACTCCAGATGGATCTGGAAACAATGTTGACCCAGATTTCCTTTCTTTCCAACAGGGTAGCACAAGATCGGAGCAGAAGTGAGGGTTTGACATTCCACATATAGCATCGAGAAGTAATCGAATGTTAGATTTGGAAAGGACCATGGGAATTGCTTACCGTATTTCTTCAAAACTAAGATGCACATTTTTCATGCTGACATCTTTGAAATCAGGTTGTGTCTAACAATGGAAGGATCTCACAGTTTAAGTGAAAGCATTTTTTGTTAGTGGTATTTGAATAATAGTGTCTTACAATCCATGGCATCCTAGATTTGGCAGTTCCTACCTCCAGAGGTCCAGCCTCTTTATCTATCCTTCCAGTGGTGGGAAAGTCACTTCATTAGAAGACAGCTCACTCCTCAGATTTAATTTTCAACTTCCTAGTTTTGAGCTGAAGGTTGGAAGCCCCACTTTTCCACACATCAAATGGAGACGATCTTGCTTAATATACTTACTTAAGGGGTCCTATAGATTTTATTAAAAGGGAGTGAGTGAGTAGTGGAATATGCTGGGAAGAAAGCACCTTGGCCATGGGAGGTGGATGGGGAGGGGGGAGAGAGGAGCAAAGCAGGCTGCAGGGGGGGTCTGTGCACCTGCGTGGCTCAGCCAGGCAGGCTGCACGGTGGAAGAGGCAGACATGAGCTGCTGTGGACACAAACCGCTGAGAACCTGGCAGAAAAAAAAAGTCATTAGTGCTACAGTTGGCGGCTAACGCCACGGGAGTCCAGGTGGTCTTTTCCCACCAGCATCAGCCAGGAGCATGGCCTGCTGCAAGACACAGCTTTTAGGAGACAGAAGCGACTTGACGATTTGGGCCTGAATGGAGAAGCAGATAAGGAAGGAGCCAGGAGGGCAGCTGCCCCTGTTTTGCTTCTGCTGCCTTTTGTGAGGCTCTAGGAGATGACGAATTGATGTTGTGATCCTAATGACCACAATGAAAGCCTTCAGGCACACTCCCATCAAGTGGAGATTATCCTCGCAATTACGAGATGAGCTCACTGAGGTTTCCAGAATAACTTGAGAGTCTTCTTCCATGACATGTGGCCGTGATCATTAATTCTCCCAGAATAAACCCAGGGAGCCACTGCTCAATTCCAGATCCTAAGAAGGGGAATTTTAAGGAGGGAGAAACCTTGGCCCTCATTTGGAAGCAGAACCAAGGCTGATCCAAGAACTTCATGGTCAGTCTGTGGATTAAGCCAAGGCTAACGGCTAGGGAGCTGTGATATCTGTGATACACTCACTTTCCTATGCGGTGGCAGCCAAGTTTGTAGTTTGCACTGGGGAGGAGGCAGAACAGAGAGCCAAGCGCCATCCAGGTGCTTTTCATTTGGGGACATGTGCCCTGGATTTTCTGGGACAGTATCCATTTCTTATAATAGAATTATTGTCAATGCAGGCAATTTGTTAGATGTATGATTTTCAGTTTGGAAAATAGGGCCACTACAATTAGAACTAATGAAGGGCAAGTGCTGGGGAAACAACTTGAACTGAGTATGGTCCTTGCACCCTGGACGCACAGCATGGTGCCCCGCTTACCATAGGAAGGCTTGTGGAAGTGCTTCGTTAGGACAAGTACCTTAGGAGGAGTATGTTAGGACATCACAGTGTCTTCCATAAAGACAGAATTGCGAGCAACCTTGGAAGCAAAGGGGCACAACTTTGCAAACACAGAGCTCATCATGGCTTCAGTCATGGTAAAGGGAGGCAGACACAGGCAGGCCTGCTCCCACGTCCTGGAATGGAACGAGAGGAGCAAGCGAGTTGGTGACGTGGGCTTGGGGCTGCAGGGAGGTCTTGTCGGTCATCAAGAACAGATGTGGAGATAAAGAAGAAAAGAGTTTTCAGGTGCAGAGGGAGCACAGGGAAGAACAGAGAGGTGGGTATGGAAGGAGTCAAAAGGGCAGGGTGAAGATGGTGCCTACAGAGGAGAGACAGAAAAGTCATGTCAATGTGACATCAGCTGGGCCTGGAGTCTAACAAGAGCATAAAGGGAAGTCACAGAAGGAAAAGGCCAAAGAAAATGAAAATAACAGCTTGTCCATGCCTGTGACTCGAGCCCCTAAATCAGGAATATTTGTTTTTCTTCTGGGAGGTTGGTTTATTTTTATCTTCTGGGGCGACCAAACTGCGAAGGACCAGGGGCCCCTTTTTGCTTTGTCTGCGAGAAAGTTTAGAGCCAAGTTTGTGGTCTGCTTTACGTGTCAAACACTTAGGCGATCGGAGCTGCTTTTACTGCCTTTGCTCACCCTGAGCCAGTTTATGATTCTCCCTTTGTTTTCCTTTCTCACCTCCTTCTAATGTATGTTGCTTTGCTGTGCTTTATGTATCTCTGTGAGTAGCTATAAAGCCTTTCTGGAACAAGTGGAGTACAAATTTTAAAACAGAAGGAAGGCCCTCCAAGACAGAGGAAAATGGAGGTAGAAATAGAAAGACTAGCGTTGAAAGAGGAAGAGAAGGGGAATCCAAAGGAAGCCTTGAAAGACTGAATTCATCCAATTAGGGGGAAACACCGTTCATTACTGAAATATGTGATACAGGCAGCTGAGAAGCCTAGAAAGTCTGAGATGTATGTATGTTAGATTCTTTAAACTGGAGTATGCAAATACTGTTAGGAAAACCCACAAGGCTGCATAGGATTTATGAATTAGATACAAAGAGATTGTGTTTGAAACTTATTAGATCTCTAAGTAGGGGTAAGAGAGTCCCATGGAAGGGAGCATGTGCAAAAGGATCAAGGATAGAAGATGGTGGATGTAAATGGAATAGGAGAAATATTGGAATCTTGTCTTGGTCTATGTGCATATGCATGTCCACTTCCTCCTCGACCAAAAAGAAAATGAGAAAAAGCACATGGAAATATGTCACTCATACCAAAGCAAGGATGGTAACACAGGGTGGGATTATTAACTGTATCTGATGACAATGATAGGCCTAGGAAGGATCAAAAAGGACTTTAAAATTAGTTAAGAATAGAGAATTAAAGATGTGCCTTAGATCCATTTGCTAATATCCTTGAATATGCAATATGTACAAAAAGTAAAATAAACTAATAGTAATGATAGGCTTGAAGCATAAGGGAAAAGGAAGATTGTGAAAAATAAATTAAAAGACAGTATCTCTTATGATCAGATTAGGGTGAGTAGCTCAAAAGGAATATCTTGAAAACCAGGGTATTTGGCAGAGGTTTTTAGAATTTGTTCAAAATGCAGTTTGAAGATAAGAAATGTAAAAATGTAAGGCAGATATTCAGAGAGAGAAGCACAGAACCTCTTATTAGGTGACAGAAAGTGGGAAACATGTTAAAGTCAGGTGTATAAGAAACCGCCCAAGGAAGGAATAAAACCAAAGAACCAAACTGATGTCCCAGTGGCAGAAGCACCGGAGCAAGTGTGCGGTGGAGATGCAGGGAGACGGCAGAGCTGGTGAGTCTGCTGGTGAGCAGGAGGTGAAGGGTGTTTACCAGTGATGCTTGCAGAGGGAAACTGGAGGCCACCTGCACTGGTAAACACAGAGGACAAGGCCATTGTTGGCCAGGCAGGGGTGGCAGAATGTACGATTCAGGATGAAGACAGAACTGACTGCGGGTTAATTCAAGGGATGTTAGGGGATATGCCAAAGGTGGCGTGGATGACGCTGATGCCCTCCTCCGATCCTTCTGCACAAGCCCTCCACAAACCTTCAATATTGAATAGATGACAATTTTCCCCTGCTGGATTGAAAAAGTGAAGTGTAGGGCCCAGGGCAGGGAAACCTACAGCCAAATCTAAATGCAGAGCTGCTCTCTCCCATCTTGGAGCTGTCCTTCATCAGGGCTAAGAATACCCCCTCCACGTGGGTGCTGGATCCCATTCCTTGTTGTCTCTTGCTGCACCTCCCCCTTCTAGAGAGAAGGACCTTGCTTCCTGGGTCATTCTGGGCTCTCTCTTGTGCAGAATCTGGATAATGGGCTGATTCACATGAGAAAAGCAGTGGGAGAAGGCTATCAAGGACATGGTCAGGGAGCTGCACACAGCAGGCAAAAATCACCCGTGACCTCCTGGTGGCATCTCAGACTCCAGGCCACTCACTTTTCTGTAAAAGCTTTCCTTCCTCATCTCCATGAGTCCCATCCCCACCTGGCTCTTCTCCTCCCTCACCTGCTGGACCTTCTTCATTATCCTCACTGGCTGCTCTTCCTCTGTCCTCCCGTCATGTGTGCCATCCTTGGGTGTTGTCTCCTCTTCTCGCTCATGGACTGAATAATTGCCCATCTAGGTATAACTCCACTACATTTTTAGCTCAGACCTCTCTCCTGAGCTACAACTTCTCTGTACTCAGAACAACTGCTGATGTTTGAACCCAATGGCAGCCATTGTTTCAAGCACGCCCTTGAGCACTGTACCATTATGCTCCCATTTTACAGATGGAGAAACAGAGGCACAGAAAGTTGAAGTGACTTGCCCAGTGAGGCCAACAAGAGGCAAAGCTGGAGTCTGAACCAAGCAGTTTGTTTCAGAGTCTGCAAAACTGAACCACCACACACACTTGCCTACCTCTAAACCATGGGAAACTCAGAGGCAGCATGTACAGAAACAATGTTTTTGTTTTCCACCCCAAAAATGGATAAAAGTAAATAAATAAGTCCTGAAAAAAAATAAAAGTATAGGGCAGTAAGATACGGACTATAGTTAGTAGTAATACTTCGACGATGCTCTTTCATAATTTGTTAACAAATGTTTCACAACAATGCAAAGTATTTGTGGTGGGGTGATGTGTGGGAAGCCCTGTATGATGTTATGCATGTTTGCTTTGTAAATTCACAATGTTTACTGAACATTTATTGTTTATGTATGTTCATGTATGAATGATATACTTCAATAAATTGTTTTAAAGAATGAAAAAGAAATGCCCTATGAACATTTGCTTGGACTTTCAGTCACTCCACGCAGTCTGTGTTTGTTGAGTGAATGAATGAATGATTGAATGAATGAATGAGCAAACTAATGGTCAAGTCTCCTGTGGAATGGGATCTGAGTTCTGGTACCTGGGGACAGTTGAGGCTTTATGGCCAACAGGAAAATTTTGGATGGCCATTCCTGTATCCACCACAGAAGTGGAGAGAAGATACAACATGCAGAGCCATTTAATGGTATCAGGCTTTTCATACTCTGATATTGAGGAAGTAGGAAAAGACCACAGCCAGTGTGTGTACAAAGTGTGAGGACATTAGATGACAAGATGGGAGGAAGGAAGGGCTCTGCTCAAGAGAAAAAAATATATGAAATAAAAGAGGGGCAATCTGAAGAAGGGCATTGGAGAAATAGATGCAGAGCAGAAGATCTGGGGAAAAAATGGGAATGTATCATGTCAAGGCAATGTCCAAGGAGGCCTGGGGTCTAATGCCAAGGCTCCTGCAGAGACAGGTGCGAGGCTGCTGACAATAGAGCCCAGACAGGCAGAAAGGGGTGTGGATGGTCTCTGCACAGGTGCTGTGTGGGCTGGGGCCGGTGGGCTCTCCCACCCCAGTGCAGGATAGAGGGCAGGCCCCAAGGGAGCCTTGGCCTCTGGCTTGCTGAGCTTAAGGACTTTTGGACCCAGCTCACCACAATTGGGGACTGTGCCAAGGGGGGAAGGAAAGTAATGGAAAGTAAAGGAAGGGAAGGGAGTGGGCAAGTTATAGTTACAATGAAGAGATGTGGGGAGATGAGAAAAGCACAAAGGACACATCTGGAGGAACAGGCTCTCTGGGAAAAACAGAAATGCAGGAGCTTTGAAAGTTGCAAAGGAGTTAAGGGAAGAAGGAGTCACGAGGGCAAAACCCAGTACAGAAAAACCCAGGGTGAAACAGAAGAAGGGAAAACAATGAAAATTGGAGAGTTTGTAAGAAATTGATATGCAGTGTTTGGTGGAAACTGTAGTTTTGGCTTTGGAGATAGGAGAACTGTAAATATGGATAATATGTAAATATGATTTATAATTTTAAAAACCTGGAAGGCTCAAATGAGATAATTTTTGCAAGGGTGCTTCGACAAGTACAAAGGAAGATGTTTGTGCCAAGAAGAGAGGGTCCTGGAAGCAGGGCCGGGAAGCTGGGCTTGGAGAGCCAGCTCTGCCTCCTGAGCTAGAACAAGCCACTGATCTTTTCATGGGCCTCCACCTCCTCTTCTGGGAAAAGAGCAGTGACCATCTGAGGGTCTGTATTGGTGTCCTGGAGCTGCTGTAACAAATGATCGCAAACCTGTGGCTTCAAACAACAGAAACCGTTCTGGAGGCAAAAAGTCTGAAATCAGGCTATCGACAGGCCTCTGCTCCTTAGGGGGGCTTGTGGGGAGATGCCTTCCTTGCTCCTTCCAGCTTCCCTCTGCCTCCGTCTTCACCCGGCCGCCGTCTCTGTCTCTCAGGGTCCTCTCCTCTTCTTACAAGAACATTAGCCAGCGGATTTAGGGCCCACGCTCAATCCAGGATGATCGCCTTTTGAGGTCCTTAACTAACTGCACCTGCAAAAACCCTATTTCCAAATGCGGTCACGTTCTGAGGTTTCAGGTGGGCACGGATATTTTTTGGGGGGAGGGCACTATTCAACCCACCACAGGGTCCAAACAGCAGTGAAGCTAGAACACCGAGTGTAATTCAGATATCTCCACGCTTCTTCTTGTCCTTGCTCCTGAAAGGCCGTTCTTGCCACAGTGCCTGCTCACGCATCTCTAAGGGCTGCCTCAGCATAAAACCCAAGCGTCCCAGGCGGCACCGCGGCCTCCAGCTGCTCCTCCCGGTCACCCTGCTCCTCACATTCTCTCATGCCCCCCCATGTCCTCCCCCAGATGTTTTCAGTCAAATGACTCCCCCTCAGTTTTATGACCCCGTTGCAACTCTTCTAAGCAGCTTTCTCAAAGGACCATAAGGCAAATTCTTCCTGCTTGGAACACCTTTGACAGAAATTGTTCTGACCTTTCACTTGGGCAGTTAATCAGCTCCTCAAATTCCCTTCTACTGTACCAAATCATCATTTATATCTTATCTTGTTATTTGACTTTTTGTAAGTCTTTTCTCCTGCACCAGCCAGGCTTCAAAGACTGGGGGTGTGTCCTTTTCTTCTGGGAGGCCCCAGGATCTGGTTCCACGTCTGGCTCCATCCTGGTCCTTAGTAGCTGTCGGTGAGCTGCTCCCTTCCCACTGCACCCACCGTTCCCACTGAAATATCTCCTCTCTCGCCCCATGCCTTTCCTGTCACCTTGGTCCAAAGAGATGCCTTTCCCCTTTGAGCTCTGGGCACATCTAGCATTTACTACATTGTTTTGGTCCGTTGTTCATTCATTCAATCATTCATTCATTCACTCATTCATTCATTTACAAATATTCTCATGCTGCTTGGCTCTGTGCTAGGTTCTGGGGATCCCAGCTAGTAAAGGTGCCTCTTCTTCTGGTCTGAAGCAAGGGAATTCTCTCCTCTTTCTTCCCTCACAGGTCCTGGTACAGTTCTTCAAAGGGTATACACCCTCAATTTGATGGGTCTATTCAAATTGCTTTAGTTAGTTCTTAAAGAACAATGTCAGAACAGGAAATTGAAGTGCTGCCAGCCGAATCACAAGGCTCAAACCCCTCTGACAAGATACCATAAGAGAATCAAGTCCTGAGACCCATGGCTAATGCCAGGCAAGGCAGGGTCTACCTCCATTTCCCGGTGACAAAGGGGATGTGTGGGTGTGGGTATGGGGGCCAATAAACAAGAAGCATGGGTTCCAGAGGGTTCTCAGACCTCAGTACCTGAGATGCCCATGAACATGCAGGGAACTGATACTGCCAGGGGCTCTTAGTGGAAAAGAGTCACTCACCAGCATTGTTTTGCTGCTTTGTGTTTTTGATGTAGGCTGAGAACTTGGCGAAGATATCTATGCCTGCTGTGTTGGATTCCCGGTGTTTCGCTGCCAGTTTGGGGTATCTGGAATGGAAGATGTAGGTTCTAGGATCAGTGAGAACAAGGATTTCCTTTAAGGGAGAGCCTGCTCCCATCATAATGAGTGTTACTCCCTTTTCTAGTTGGAGCAATAAAACTTTTTGGTTATTAACCCCCTCCCACAATGAGGGCGTGCACTCTCAGCCCTAGTTCATTGATAGAGGAAACCAGAGGCCAGCATAGCAAGGAGAGCTGTTGGCACAGTCTGCTGGAGAAGGAACCAGAATGCTATTCAGAGAGCCCAGCAGTGTCCTCTTCTTGAGACCCCCAACAGTGATATGTCAATGGAAAGGCTCTAATCAAATTTCGGAATGAATTTACCTCTATGGGAGGTGGGATCCCTGACATCTGCCCAACCCACGTGAAAATATCCATCTTCTGCCAGGCCTGCAATTAGAATCCTACCTGCACAGAGCTAATTCTAGGAGCAAGGAGACCTTAGTCCCAAAGCTTCCAAACCATTTCTTGAAAGGAAAGAGACTCACGGTCCTCTGAAATATCCTTCCCCTGCTTTTTTGTGTGCAGTAATAAGATGCGGAAACTACCAGCCTCCCTCAGCAGGACATGTGTTTCCAATTGTTTTATTTCTAGGCTTAGAGATGGATTTCCAGTGGCCCAGCCCCTCTCCCTTGCACAGTCTTTTGTTTCGAAGCCAGAAGAATACAGGATGCAGATTGGGGTTAGAACTGTTGTCTGCAGCCTTGAGTTTGAACAAGGTAAATTTGCTCGTGTGGGAATCCATAGCTTTGACCCCATTAGCACCATCAAACTGAGCAATTCTAATTTTCAAAAAATATATATTATTTCACAAACATTTTGTGTGTGTGGCCAGGGGTAATGCACAGCGGGGATGGGGAGTATCTTCATATCATTATTATCAGCTAAAGTGGACCTTTGCAATCACTGGCTGAATACTTTGTCCATGTGAGCTGTTTGGTTGTTTTATGTCAAAAAGCCAAATGTGAATGTTTCAAGCAATATGAAATCAAAAAATCTTTAAATTTTATTGTTCTTTTATTTTTTGTTCCTCAACTGGCCCATTACCTAGGACTGGCCATACTTAGGGCCATGTTATTTGGCTGTTGAATGTCAGAGATACAACATGACATTTGTTGGAAGGGCCTTCAGAAAGTTAGTGGGTCTAGTATTCTGTCAGCAAGCAGGTAAGGAAGGCATTATTGTTCTTATTTTACAGGAAAGGCACTTGGAGGCCAGAGAAGCTAAATAACTTAAAATAAAGGGTCCATGGCAGATAAAGAGTGGAGGGAAAGCTAGAACCCCGTTTCCTGCTCCTACACCAGTGGTCTTCCCATGATATCACAGTGTGTCTCTCCTAACAGTAAAAGCTAGCTGGCATTGAATGCCCACTTTGTGCCAGGCACTGTTCTGACCCCTTTCCATGTATTAGCCATTTACTCCTCACAACAATTCTATTGATACGCTCCTTAGCCTCATTTCCCAGGGAGGATAAGCACTTTGTCTGAGGTCACTTGCTAGGTGGCAGAGCCAGGATTGCTACCCAGGCAGCGTCACTTTGGAAGCCCAGCTCTCAGGTTACATGTTCTGCTGCCTCTCGTGGACGCTGCTGTTGACCCTCAAAGCCCCCAAAACCCTTGGGGCTTAACTGCATATGGACCAACACCCTCCATCAGTCAGGAGGGGGGGCACAGTCTGCACAGTATCGGCACAAACATGTCTTTCTGGATATTCTGAGAGTTATCAATTCATCTGCTGTTACTGGAGGCGAAGCAAGGTTTCCTGCAAGATGCTAAGTAATCTGCCAAGTCATGGAAGCTTAGCATGGTACTTTCCTATCCTGGCCTACTTAGAGACTCTGAAATGCCTTAGAAATGAAGGCCTTAACTTATTTTAATAAATGCTAAGTGCTCTTTGTTTCTGCTAGACAATATAAAGAGAGAAGCTCCTAGAAAATGTATTTTTAGTGGACAATTTGTTTGGGCTTGTTGTTTCATTTTGCTTTGTACCATCATTTGATCAGACTTCCAGCAATATGAGAATCTCTTCACAATCAGAATAGTCCAATGTGAACAGGTGGTACCAAATCCAAGATGGAAAACAAAGGGCCATGTATCCAGGGGGAGCGTGGAGGTGTCGTCCTGTTTTCTAAGCACTATGATTCATTGAGACAATCACTGTATAGCGTAATGTGCCAGTTCAAGTTCATCCTTGTGGAAAGAATGATCCCAAAATGTTAACTTCCCAGATTTCAGTAACCAGATTGGCTCTGTATTTACACCATATATTAATTATGCAAATACAGTGTGCTGCAGAGTACATCCTGTTTCTCTAAAAGGCAAGCAGTGTTTTCATTCACAGAAACATCTTTGAATTAAAATTGTGATGTGGCCTGATGACAGACAAGGAGATGGGCGGGCTCCAGCGTCCCGCCTGATTTTGAAAGGCCAGTGACCTAAGAATGGCTTTTACATTTTTCAATGGTTGAAAAAAATCAAAAGAAGGATATTTTGTTGTGACATACGAAAATAATATGTAATTCAAAATTCAGTGTCCATAAATAAAGTTTTAGTACCACACAGCCACGCCCATTCATTTACACATTGCCTATGGCCGCCTCCACAGTACAGCAGTGGAGCCGAGTCGCTGTGCATGCAGAGACAGAACAGCTTGCAAAGCTGATAATTTTTACTCTCTGGCCCTTTACAGAAAAAGCTTGCTGACCCCTGATTTAACTGATGACAATTTCTCTCTCTCTTTTTTTTAAGATATCTTATTACAAATGCATTCATCTTAGACATGCTCTTAACCTTCACTCCAGGAAATAAAACAGCTGGTTTCTCAAAGAAATTTTTTTTCTGAACAAACGGACCCTGTGCAATTAAACCAACCTGCATGGAGCACCTTCCCAGGCCTGGACTCTGTGCCTGCTGCTGGGGTACACTGGTCAGTCCCTGCCTTGATGGAGTTACCTTTGCTGATTCCGGGGGCCTTTCCTGGCACTTCAGGTTCTGCCCCTTCTTTTTCTAATGAGCTGTGATGTGGAAGGACTCCCTCTCTCTCTTCTCCATTATTCCTGCTTTCTCACCTCATCAAACCCTCACCTGAGAAGCAGGTGAAGGCTTCCGACTTTTCTGATTCTTGAGTGTGCACCTGTTTGTCTTATCTCTGCTACTTCAGCAAAAGATCCTCGGAGGTGGCAGGGCTCTGACTTACTCATCAAAAGAGATCCCTTTGGGATCTGTGACTTTAAGATCTAGGACCACCAATTATCCTTACGAATGCATCTGGGAGACAGTCACAAGAGAGGCACTGGCTTCGCTTTCTAACTCTTTAAGCTACTATTTCATGAACTCTTACTCTACGTCAGGCACTTGGCTTTTTTACATGCCAAGTAGTAGTTTCCTCTACTATCTTTGGGAGCTCAATATTATGGTCCTTATTTTACAGAGAAAAGAATTAAAGATTAGAGAGGTTTTAAGTAAATTTCCCATAGCAGGGACTACTCACACCCTAAATATCCCCATGTTTTTCTACATTTCCCAGCTGCTCTCTCAATTAGGTTAGGGTCACGTGACTGGATTCTGGCCAATGGGATAGGAGGGGAAGTGATGTAACCACTCACAGGCCTGGCCCTTAAACACATTTTCTGTGATCCCTCTTCTCTCTCTTTCCCTGCTGAAGGGGCCTTGGAGGCTGTGTGCCCCAAAGCTACAAGATGGAAGAGGGCCCCACTGCCTAGGCAGACTCTGTCTGAGTATGAAGCCGTGAGATGTGGCGGCTAATTTGATACTGCGGCATAGCTCAGCCTAGCACTAGGTGGTAGGGATTTGGATCCAAGATACTCTGACACCCCAAAACCCATACTCAGCCTCCATGCCATCCTGTGGGAGGTCCTAAGGGCGAATCTCTAGCTCCCAGAGGGTTAGAGGAACATTTGTGGGGTTTTTTGTTTATCCTACTGTGATATCGCTATAATTTTTAAAAATGATGAGTTCAAAGCGTCTTCCAATTCTGGCTGCATTCAGGACCCTGTTAACACTCAATGCGTACTTGCTAGTCGACTGACAAAAGGGCTTCATCAGTTTACCCTCCTGAAATTTTATTCCAACATCTATGCACCAGGATTATTTTAAACAACAGCCAACTCTGGTAAAGCACTTTGAGAAAGTGGCGGGATTTGGACTGAAGGGCCTCTTGGAGACAGTGTCATTTCACCCCCTCACTTTAGAGATGAGGAAACAGACAGGAAGTGAGAGGGAAGGTGCTTGCTCAAGGCATCACAGCAAACATTGGTAGAAATGTGGCCAGGGTTAGGTCTCTGGGCTCTCAGTTCCAAATCCTATTAACTTGGACCATTCCATGGAGATGTAAGGTAAGGGCCAGCATGTCTGAATAATAATCCCAACACTTCCTTGCTGAGCATTTCCAGTGTAAGGGAAGGGGTGGAAATTCATTTCATTTAGAAACGACTTGAGACTTTCTGGATTCCTTGTTTTGACACCAAATGCTCTGTGGGACCAAATGTGATTAAAAAAATTGTTTGAGTGTTTGTTCGTGTTTTTTTTCCCTTAAAAAAAAAAAAAAAAAGCAAAGGGGTAAAAAAGGCTCTCACAACTTCTTGGCTCTCTGGTGGTTCTTACAAATAACGATGTGATGAGAAACACATGGCAGCCCAGCGCTTGGCTAACAGCTACAGGGGTTTTGCTGCCCCCTAGAGAATCAGGACAGGCTGTACTCATCCAGGGGCCTCAGGTAAGGTGACCCCACCTCCCAGCCCCAGTGTTGGGGAAGCCAGGAGAGGCTGCTGGGTTGCTGTCAGCAACCATAGCAGGACTCTCCAGGTGGGACTGATGCACTAGCTCGGTAGTACTCTTGGGAGGTAATTGTGGCACCTGCCCCAATCTGACTACAAGGGCATTTAAGTGACACTCCTGGAGTGAGAACTCTGGAAAGCTTGATGGTCTCATCACTAGAGGCCCCCACTATGGCAGCCTTCTTGAGATGTGCAAGTTAGCAAAGCTGACGTTCTGCCACCTGGGAGTGGTGGGTCATTAGGTCACTAATCTGGCAGGAATGCACTTAGTAAAAGCTCCTACATACAACTGCAGTCCAGTAAAGGGTCTGGAGCAGAGGAACCAAGCTCAGGAGAGGCAATGTGGGTGGGGAGGGAGGAGAGGAGAGAGCTCCTGCATCCCAACAGTGTTTAGCCCTATTGAGATCACGGACACTTTGGAGAATCCAGGAAGGCTGCTGGCCCTCCTCTGGAAGAATGCACGTGACCACATGGGACACACGATTCCAGGGACCTCATGGCCTCTCTGAAGCATTGTGGAAAAAGTTAGAAAAATGGCCTGGGGGTGAGGAGTTGGGGAGGCCTGGCTAAGGGTTGGTGTGAAGAATGAGAGAGCCGGGATGGTTCCTGGGGTCATCCTTTCACAGAGGAGGAAACTGAGGCCTAGAGCAGAGAAGAGACTGGTTCAATGTGTCACAGCATGTCACCAGCAGAGCGAGGAGCAGTCCCCTGGGCTTGGCTTCAGCTAGCTCTGCACCCTCAGTCCACCGGCCTGGGAGGACCAGGTGGGACACACTGCTCATCTGCTCCTCTCTGCTTCGGTTTTCCACCCCCTAAGGACCTGGATGGAGCAGTCCCTCTTGAGCAGGGGTATTACTTCTAACAGGGCAAATGGTAGCTTCACCATGGACTTTTCCCTCTGGGTCTCTCAGGCGAAGTCTAAACTTTATTTAGTTATTGAAAATAGCATTTTGTTTCAACTGGGATTTCAACCCAGTGCCAGCAATGAGGTTGAGTCCCAGGGGAGGGGGATGGTATCTGGACCCTCTCAGGGCACTTTCAGCAAAGTGGCTTCTGACAGTAGGCGAGCTGGTTGGTACACGTGAGGCTGCCCGATTGGTTTAATTGACGCACTTATTTGAAGCCTGCACATAGCCACGTCCAAGGGCCTTGGAGCAGCTTTCCACTCTCAGCGTGAACATAAACTGTCCTAAGATGGATGACAGAGAATACTTTTTAGGAAGACTGTTCAAGGCGTAATCAGAGCATGGTTGGGAGTTTTAATTTTTTTTTAACAGCAATTCACTAGATGAGTAACCTTAGGCAAGTTAGTTAACCTCTCCTTGCCTCAGTTTCCCCAACTGTAAAATGAGAATAATAATAGCACTTAACTCCTAGGGCTGTTATAAGGATTAAATGAATCTTATTAAAGTGTTTCAAACAGTGCCTGATACAAAGTGAGGTTTGTATAAGTGTTGATAAATAAATAAAACTTTGAAAGAAATGCAAGATGGTGAATTTCAATAGTCATGTTGTGCTTACTGTACCTTCTAAGTATTTCGTGAATCTTTCCTGCCCTTCTACCCCCATTTTCTGCCATTGTCTTAGCTCAGCCCTCATGTGCCTTGTCTGGACTTCCACCAATTGGCTCCTCCTAACTGATTTCTCTGCCTCTTGCTTGGCCACCCCCTGCCTCTTCCCCCCACCCACCCCCATCCCCACAAAGTAAGCCTTAAAACTGACTATGCAACTCCTTTGCTGAAAACCTTTCAGTGGCTACCCTCCAGCATAAAGTTCTTGGTTCACTGTATATGCAATACTATTTTTCTAGTTTTTTTTAAAAAATTGTGATTATTTTAATCCCTGATTACAATGTAATATAATGAACAAGTCTAGTCTCCAGTAAATTTTAGAATTCACCCCTTTTCTCTGTACAACTGATTTCCATCAGTAGTTGCTTATCTACCCAACCAGAACTGAGGGCTCTCACGGGCTCTCCTCCCCCTGTGCCCATTTTCAGGAAAGTGGTTGCTATCAACCAGTTCTTTTTTCGTTGGTTTAATTTTGGGGTCAGAGTTAGGCTCGGTCAACTTTAAGACTCTTACTTTGGTTTGGTTTGAAGTCACGGGGTTACCTCTTTCCTAACTTATTTTCATTTCGGCATTTTTTTAGCTCTCATTCTGAAATGAGAAAGGCTTTGACTTAGAGGTCTTCTAGTCAAAATGAACAGGAAGGCTTATTTGGGGGGAGGGAGGAGTGGTGGCCCTCCCACTGCTCCTGAAAGCACTCTGTTTAGGAAGGAGCTATCCTCTCTGCTTCATGGGCAGTATTTGCTCTTGAGTGGAGCTGTTTCAAGATAGGCAACCCTTTGAGGGTGTGGAAGGGCACCTCAGACTTTCTCTCTGAAAGGAGGTCGGTCCTATGTTCTGGACTGATGAGGTCCCTTTGGAAATCTGCCTTCTCAAAGTTAACACTATACTTTTCTGATTCCATCATGAGCACCCCTTCCCTTTCATTAGCTCCCAGAAATAAACAGCTCATTACTTTTCAGGGGTCAAGGTCTCCTCCAAGAACTCCTCGATCTTATTGACATCTGTCTTCACATCCCCGTTGAAGGTCAGGAAGGGTGGATGGGTCCCAGGAGCTAGGTTGTGCAGGTCAGCTGGCTTTCTGTAGAAAGAACAAGATTCAGGTACTGGCTTACAACACAGTGCTTTGCGTTCAGGGACATGTATGACTTCAAATTGGAAATTAAACTCCCTGTGCTATCCAATGTGCCTGCCAGCCAAAACATATTTATATTGTGGGGTGGAGGCCAGGGAAGGTCGGAGAAAGTTCTAAAGGGATGGCGTGACACAGGAAACCTGCCTGGTCAAAGCCAGCAAGAAAGGAGCAAGTCAAGATGAAGGAGTTGATACTATTGAAGAAGTGGAGAATAATCACAAGTGATATGAAAAGCTGAAGGTTAATCTGCACAGAATTGGTAAAAAGGTTGTTTTTAAATCTTTGGAAATGAATAGAAATGGTGAAAGCACATCATGTAGTGTTTGTAACTAGCAGAGCTGTTATGTGGGTATGACAGTGGTTGAAAGGGTAAGTCTAAGGTTATGTATATTACTAGGAGGAAAACTTAAAAACTGTAACATGGGACTGTATATAAGATAGTAAAATCTCATGTAAAACATGAATATGGGTGATATTGCATATATAAGACTATTTCTAAAAAATATAAATACAAATATACTAGAGAGACAGAAAAAGAATAGTAGTGATGTACGGCAGGGCAAGCATAGAGAGATTGAGAGGCAATGAGTTTTTTTGTTTGTTTACTATTATTGTTATTATTGGAATAATGAAAATGCTCTAAAAATTATTGAAGAGATGAATGCACAATTATGTGATTATACTGAATACAAGTGATTGTACACTTTGGATGTATTTATGCTTTATTAATATGTATCAATAAAACTGATTTGTTCAAAAAATTCACTATACAGAATCCCAAACTTTAGAAATCAAGGAATTGAAGCACACTTTCATCCTAAGAGAGGTCTTCTCTTGAATACAAAGAAGTTGGGATTTGGATCATTTTTTTCATGCTTGGAATACTCCTTTACTCTGTAACTTAAATTCTAATACCTATTAACTAATATCTAATAGTCAATCTTTTGCCAGACTCAAAAGAACACTTTTTGATCTATAAACAGCCCCTAACACAGTCTTTGGGTATCCATGAAAAGAAGCGAACTATTAGATTGAAAACAAAACTGTTAAATGGAGAGGATGTCTTCAAAAGTCCTGTTCATTGCTAAGCTTCTAACATAGACACACTACAGGTCCTTGTGGAAAGTCATGGCTTTATGTTCAACACACCCAAGTTCAACATTATTGCTCAAGAAACACCTGAGGGGCTACTGGCCTCTCCCCAACAAGGATTCTACATCAAGAACTTAACATTACTGGGTAAGAAGATATCTGAGAGGAAACTCGACAGCTAAAGATCTATGAGAAATGGACCAAGAATTGTGCCTGGTGTATAGTAAACATATATATTTTAATGAATATGCCAATAAAATACCTATTTTTATGTAAAAATAATAATTTTAGCTGCAAAATTAGATTTTGTCCAAAGTTGGAGAACTCTTCAATTATGAAATTTTTTGGAAATTACAATTGAATATGGGGAGAACCAGGAGGCAACTACAGTTAAGTCTTGATACTCTACCATGCTCTTATTTTGACAGTATTTTTATTCTGGAACTTAATTCATGTACACACTACTATTAAAATTTGAATATTAGTCAAATTTGAGCTCAAATTTTACTGGAATGTTATTGTTTTTCTTGAAATATTATTTTGATTCTGCTCAATACACAGGAGTTGGAAATTTTCTGGGATTCAGAAATTGTACCTCTTTTTTTAAAAAATGAGGATACTTAAGTGTCATCTTAGGTTAGAAAGAATTTATTTTCCAAGTAATGATATTGTCTATTTTCTAATGGGCTTCAACTAAAATATAGAATTTGCTTTATGGAAGTTATTTCTTTTTATAGCAAGCTTTGCTGAGACCAATATGATCTTCCAGGTGACGTATAAGAGACACCAAATTCAATCCCTGTGAAGAGAGAGGGCATCTTGATGAGTTTGTAGGATTCTGGGTCAGACACTGAAAAATCAAAGATAGCCAACACTACAGGGCATTTTTTTTTCGTGTGGAAGAGGAGATCCAAAAGTCCTAAATTATCCAGAGAGGAAGGTCTAGATGATGGAGGAGAGGGTGAAATCCTGGAATACATGTCCAATCAAACACATGAACAGTAAAGGATCTAACTTTCTGCAGTAGGCCTACAGCAATTCTGGTTTGAGCTGGGGAGCTGAGCAGGCTAACCACCTGTTGGGCAGTGTGTTAAAGGTGTCTGTGGCCGGAAGGAAAGAGATGTTGGGTTTGCTGTGGCGGCTGTGAGCGCCCAGGGACCTGCTTCTGTGCTTTGGCCAGCTGGTCAGAATGCAAGAACAAGGGTGGAGCAAGCTGAGCGGGGAAGGGGCTGTTGAGTTGGGGAAAATAGGGAGGGAGAGGGCTGAACTAAGTAAAGAGGGGAAAGAGGAGGAATCGTGAAGGAAAATTCTATGGGCAGGGTCACCCTAAATGCTCTAAGAGTCACCCTAAATGCTCTAAGAATGCAACATTTTTGTGGGCGTCGGGAATGGAAAACATTGGATGGGGGAACCGAAAAAATAAAAAAACAAACAATGGGGAAAGAGGAATCTGTAATGAAGTGAATTCCTGGCGTAATCAGTTTGGGAGGGGAAGAGAAGAATTTCAATTACGGTGTCACTCCCATATTGTTCCCCAAACACACAGACTCTCCAGCTGCATTCTGTGGCACTTGGAACTCCTCAGACAATCGAGACTGAAAGTATTTTTAAAATCTAACTTACTTGGTCCCTTTGTTTACTTTGTGTCTCTCATTTCAGACAAAGAAAGGACATTCTTTAGTTTCTCCTCCTGTTTTTTAGAGCTGACTCAAGGCAGCAGTGCTCAGTTTCTCAGCTGGAAGGGGAAATCAATACTGATTTTATTTTCCAGCAATTAACTCTCAATGGCTTAAAGATGCAGAAATTTGGTTGTTGTTTTTTCTGGGCTCTAGAGAATGATGGCCTCTGGAGCCTGACACCCTTAGTAAATAATGACGATGGCCCCTGAAACTCAACTGGACACAGCCAATGGGATGTTGGTCAGTTGCAGCTTTCTCTCTTTGTTGACCCCTTCAGCATTTAAAGTTGAAATTATGTAATTAGCATTTATTACACATTGCCAGGTTTAATTTATGAATTGTTTAATGTGTTTCAGTCTCCTTTCCCAGACTGGATTGCAAATTCCTTGAAGTCAGGGATAATGCTAATAAATAGCCAACATGTATTGAGTTTTTGCTATGAGCCTGGCACAGGACTAAATGAAAATGCTTTACATGGCCTGCCTCACTAAGTTCTCACAATTACCCTATAAAGAGGTACTATTTTTTATCTCCATTATACAATCAAGGAAACTGAGGCTCAGAAGACTGAAGTAACTTCTTCGAGGTCACTCAAGTCAATATATTATGGCTACAGGATAAGAAACCAGTTTTCTTAGTAATTGCTAAACTCATTGCATCTTATATTTTTAAAAATATATATCCCTTACCTCTTCATACACACACACACACACACACACACACACACACACACACACAGTTAAGAAATTTAAGGAAGTTCCCTTATCTATAAAACTGAAGTTGTGATACTTGCTTGGCCCACCTCAAAGGGCTGTTGGCAGGCTGTGATGTGATAACAGATATGAAAGAGTAATATAAGCATCCAAAGAATGCCAGGGTCGCTTGCTCTCCCATTCTCCTCTCCAGCCATACATACAAGTAAGCTTTTGCAGACGATAATTCAAAGACCTCTGATTCTCCACTGAAGAAGCTCTTCTTTCAAACTGGATGAAAGAGTCCTGCTTTCTTTAGTTATCACGGACAACAGCTGCAACACTGATATGCATGTTCGCTTATTTCACAGCTATGAGTTGAGGATCTGATTTGAGCTAGTTGCTATGGATGATACAAGAAACTTAACACATGATCTCTCTCTATCATTGAGGGATTTATAGTTGCCTTTGAAAGACAAAACAAATGCCAAAGAGGCAGTCTGGAGTGCTATGAAGAACATGGTATTTTAACCAGGAGGACCAGGTTTTCAGTAGCAGCCCCTCTGATTTCTGGCTGGGCACCTAAACTGAAGTCCCTTCAAGGCATCTGGCTCTGTTTCCTTGTATAAAATGGAGGAGCAGGACCTCCTTCACAGGGTTATGTATTGTGTGATTATTTGTGGGAAAGCACACAGCACTTGTGAAGGATTAGGACTGTAGATATCGGAACTCAGTGATGTGCTAGGCGACTTAGACAACAGGTACTACTTGAGTTTGGAGGAGGTTGGGTTGATAGGATGCTCCTGAGAGTGTTGGGGGCATGGAGAGGCTTCACAGAAAAGATGGTGCTGAAGCTGAGCCTGGGTGCTGGGCACAATCTGTAGAGACTGACTGGGAAAGTCTGTTTTAGACCAAGGAAGCATCCTATCCAAGGATTGGAGGCTCACAGGAATGAGAGCAGCAGAAGCTAGGCCAGCTTGGCAGAGGAGGTAGTTCACGGAGAGAAGTGTTGGGAGATAGTGTTGGGAAGAAGCCAGGGAAAGACAAAGGAAGGTTGCGAATGCATTCATTCCATGGGCAATGGAAGCATCCAATAGTTTTCTGAGCAGGGTGAGCAATATGATTAGAGGACTCTTTCAGGAAGAAAAACCTTATGCTGATATAAAGGATGGATTAAAGAGAGAAAAGCACCTGGAAGGATGAAGAACAGTTTGAAAAACAAGGAAACAGACTGGCAGTGGTGAGACCTGGACCAGGCTGTGGGCTTTGAGAGTGGAAAAGAGAGCGTGGAGATGAGATCGTGCAATGGAAAAATGTCCTGGATTTGGCAACTGATTGACCATGGGGATAGCAAGAGAAAGAGCTGGAAATGACTTCAAAGTTCCAGAGCCTAGAAAATGGAAGAACAAAGGAATTCAGAAGAGGAGAGCATTTCAAAGAAAAAAGTGCTGGATACAATTTTAAACACATAGAGCGGAAGGCGATAAAAGAACGTCCAAGTGGAAATATCTAGACAATAGCTGGAGTTCTGAGTCTGGAATAATCACATAAAGGTGACTGGGAGAATATGCCAGTCTCACTGGGAAAGAAGGTACAGGCAGAAGATATATGCTCAAGAATTAAAAAGAAAAAGAACTCTAACAATAACAATACCTGATATTGAATGATGCCTGGTATTTTTAAAAGCCATTAAATTACGCATTAATATAATAAGAGAACACTAGTAACTCTCCATCCTATAATGCAGAGCTCTCACTCTGAGCAATTCTAAGGCTAGGAAGATAACATGGGAAATGGTCTGCATCTCAAATCCCTGAAGACTCAGGCTATTATCCCTGGGGCTCTGCTAGGGTCAGATGGGAGCTCTACCAGAATGGCTGATTCCTACATTTTTAGATGACCATACCCATCTCAACATCAGACACTCTTAGTTATATGCAGTGACCATTTTTCCCTTTTCGTTGCTAATTGAATCTTGCTAATCAGGGCAGCAAAGTGCTCAGCACCACGTGGGACCATTGCTTGTGCACCTCACTTGTGACTAGGTGTGGTCTTTGGGACACGGTTCTGGCCAATGCAATGCCAGCAGAAGGGTGCTGGGAGCCATGGGAAGCTTTTGCCCTTCCTTGTGGAAGATTCTTTGTTCCTTGCAGCCAAACATATTCTCATTAACATGGTGTCCTTTACCTTTTCAGATCCACAGTGGTGACATTGAACACGACTCCTTTCAGCCAGAGGATCATGAAGAGGCGCTGAGAGAAAGGACAGTTGCCAATGCTTTCCCCATCAATTCCAGCCTAGAGAGAAGAAAACCAGAGTCTGAGTTGGCATTTGCATATTAGCAAGAAGGAATAGAAGATTATAACACCAAAACATGGGTCCGAAGAAAACTTCATAAAACCATGTCCCAGCCTAATGTCAAAGGACAGCAGGTGTCTCATTCACTTTTGTCCATCTCTGGCAGCACCTCACATAGTGTGAGAGCTCAATAAATTCTTGCTGAACTGAATTTGAGTTTTCAGCATGGTGAATTAATATTCTGAAACCATAGAAGCCTAGTGGCTCAGGGTGAGAGAGACCTTCAACATTGCATAGTTTGGCACAAATGATAATGGAATATCAACTTCTTCACATCCAAAGAGTATATCTCCACTGACCAGCAATTTATACCTCCTAGTCCTTTCTATCTGAGGGTGACGTTAACAATTAGAAATGCTATTTATTGGCTATACCTAGACAAAAATATGTTCCTCTGTATTTTACCTTCTTATACCCTTTGGGTCTTGCTCCCTGAGGATGTCATGAATACAAATACTTGTGATTTTGGCCCCATCTCCCTAGAGAGAGACTAGCTAGACTAGTCAGTAGGCTCAAGACTTTAATCGATACCCCACTTAGTAGTTCTGACTAGTACTTGACCTTCAGTGTCAATAAACTATTCATTTGTTAAATTATTCTCTTGGTCAACAAACACATACTGACCACCGATTATGTGCAAGGCACTGGACAAAATTGTGCAAGGAATTCAAAAATGTATTTCCTCAGGGATCATATGGTCTTCTGTGGGGTGGGCTGGGGGTAAGACAGGAACACATGGAACAATTATAGCTAACATTAGTGAGTGCTTACAGACTTCTGCTCATTAAATTTCCCCTTCCTGTTATCCCCCTCAAAATAGTGGGTGTTTTTATTTTTTTACATGTCTACTGCACTTCTGAGGGGGTTGCAGAGCCATGAATTTTATAAAGGATTCATCTCAAGCAAACAAGAAAGGTTTGGGAACCGGCCTCTGTATAATTTGTTGCCACTAAGGGTTTTATTGGCCCCAGCTCAGTACTTAGAGGAAGAAATAACCCGCTCGCTCTTGCCTCTGATGTTGGCTCTACTGAAAACACTGGCCCCATTTGGCAGCCAAGGCACTGAGCCCCACTGACAGGGAGGGCACGGGCGTGGAAGACCCCCAGGCTCACTCACAGAGCTGCTGCACTTCATTATTGAAACTCAAAACCAACCAACATCCTGGAATGGGTGCTTCTAAGATTATTATTATTTTGAAAGCAAGGGAGGAAAAACATTCAGTTGGGGAGGCAGCAAGGCCCTTTGCAGACATTAGAGCCTAATTGTGTGCTTATTTCTACTTTGCAAAGCACACCCAGCAAGAGGCTCAGGTTTATAGTGGAAAACTGGAGCCTTTTACGGTGTTGGTTGTAGGTAATTGCTATGAAATTACAGTTATTCTACCTCCCTCTTTACTACACCAAGAACCCCACTCCCTATTCAGGTCTCAATTTCCTTGGTGCTGGAAAAAGACCCACCCTGAGAAGCTGAGACTGCATGGGCTCAGGTATATAAAATCTGGAAGGTGGGAGGGCACAGTGATTGGCGCGCCTCCTGCCCAAGAGCTAATGTTGCTGATAAAGCCTTAGGCAGCAGGTCACACTGGGAACAGGCAACTGTTCATTTAGTAGCAGCTTGGTGTTAACTGGGATTTATGATGTCAAGGCCCTAAGATGTTCCTTCCCAAGAAGCACTGAAAGGTACCTGGGTTTTGGACCTGGAAGTAAGTCATCCTGGACAAAGGGGTTTTCTCTCCAGGGTCAGTTATAATGTGAGTGATGGTAGAAAATTTAAAAAAAAGAAAAGAAAAG
>JAQZBX010002620.1:0-70663 GCA_029593785.1 Cabassous unicinctus
TTATTATAATCAATTGGAGATTCTAGCAAAGTAAGGTGTGGACTGAGCAGATTCTTATAGGAGATTCAGACTATGAAAAATGAGGTCTGACTCTTCCAAAAACAGGGGGATCTCCAGAAGAGAGCCACGGGCAACAGACTCTAGCATCCCTTTGATATGCTCCTCCATGTCTGCTCCATTGAAAAGGCACAGAGGAGCAGTAATAGAATCCCAATTTTGAGGCTCCTTCTTGCTGTTTGTTCACATGTGAGTAGCCTTTGGTTGGCTGGTCAGCTGTGCCACAAAACTAACCAATATTTTAAAATGTATTTTAGTTTGTACAGAGAGGCATTAAACAGAAATAAAAGAAACAGACAACAAAACAAGCGAGGAAAACAATGTCCAACAACTTAAGAAATAAGACTTGAAAATATAACAGAGCCTAGAAAATCAAGCTAGAGATAAATGTCCATGTAGAGGAAAGCAGGTGATGGCGAGATGGCAAGCTTGGCAATCAAATGGCAAGCAGGTAACAGGCATAGTCCCTGCCACTGCTAGCGTAAAAAAAAAGAAAGAAAGAAAAAGCCGTTTTTCAATATGATGTGTAAGTGGTCCAGATTTAATTAACTAAAGGAGAAAAAGAAAGGAGATATTTATATTTCAGAAAAGCAGTATTAATATTATCACCTGAATTTACAATCTTGCCATTAATTCCCTCTTTGATTTAAAAAAAGTCCCTCAATTTATTTGTTCCTCTTTTTACACATCTGAGGATTGAGAAAACATAAAAATATGACCATTGAAGTTCCTTTTGAGATGACAAGTTTTTGGTGCATGATATGAATGAAATCTATTTGGCTTTTCATCTATGTCACCGACCAGGAATAATGGAACAATTAGAACTAAGACTAAAAATTTTCCAGCAATAATGAGTCTCTAAAGGGAGAGGAACATCACATTCCTTATTTAGCATTCTACTGGTAAAAATATGGTCAAATGTAGTGAGTGACCTTGAGGACACAATTGAGCGAGTTCAACTTGTATAATGGATAAAGGGACAATCATTTATATCTTATAAAACATAATGAAAATATGGATATCAAAAGCGAATGAAATTGAAAATGTTTTTAGTACACTATATAAAAGTTCTAGTATACAACAATGGGCGAATGTTTCTACATTTTTCTATCAATAAAACATTTAAAAATCTCAGAAAAGACAGCTGTCATACATTTGGCATTTATTCACTTGCTATGTAAAATTGAATCATCCATTTCACTGATGTCACTAATTTCCTTCCTTTGAAAAAAATTGATAATTACAAAATAACAATGAAATATGTTGGAACTTCTTAATGAAAGATGGTATGTAAATGCAAAGTGATATTAGCCATACTAAAATGGTATTGCATATTGATAAATCCCACCAAGTTGCATGTTTTTCAATTTCTTATTACAAGCCTCATATACTGCCATGGAAGGAAATACATCAAATGAAAATTCAAGACATTTGAAAAACTATTCAGAACTTTGCAAAACTGTCATTATAATAAGCAGTTTAGAGAAAACTGTGCTTTAAAAAAAGGCAGTGCAAATAAAAAAGAATTAAGTTGGTGCGGAGCACCTCATCTGGATGCAGAGAGAGGGTAGATACTAAACAAGTCAGATTAATATAGAGAAATGGGTTGTTTTCTCAGTATCATTTTGTAATCAGGTAATGCATCACATTATCCAATCATCCCTGACAGGAAAGTTGCTTTATCCTGCCTTGACTAGAAGAGCAGTGTAAACTGTATCACCTGAAATTATAGCTTTGAAAATTGAATTATATTATTTCACATCATCCATGTCAAGGTTTTTACAAATTGTTAATCTCTTGGTAAACATTCTTACATCTAAAACACAATTATTCTTTGCAAGCAATGTGAATGTGTTAGGAAAATGTAACAGATAGTTATTATGCATAAATTGCTTCCTGGCCCTTGGGACTGGGAAATGAGACACTGCATCTTTAAGGCCATCCCAAAAGGAATATTGATAAGTAAAGAGAATGACTAAACATTTGGCAAATTGCCATTTCAGTGAATCATGTCCTTCCTAAATTCAGGAGGTAGCACATTTCAGGAAAATAGGAAGATTGGAAAAGAAATATGAAAGCATTCTAGAAATGAATTATGAAAATATTGACCTTTCATTTTTAGGGTTCACATTTAGAAATAAGAAATAATATTTGTTCCTCATATATAGCAAACTGTATAGATGGGCATGAGTACCATAAAACACAGCATCCCCTCTGACTTATCCTTGAAGAAATGTAGACATACAAAAACACAGCAGTTATCCTTAGCTGGTACCAGAAACTAGAAAAGCAAGCAGGAACCTACCCATATATCAACATATATGTTAATATAAACAAGAAGCCAAACATCTTCCATGATAGAAAGTAAATAGAATATATTCAGAGTGTCTGCAATCAAAATTGAATTGCCATTGTTTTCATGAATAAAAAATGTATAATCTTTCTTATTTACAATTATTGGCCTGGCATTTAAATAGTTGTATACTTCTGAAAGCAAGTATTTTTAAAGTTTGTTAACTTTCATGGTATGAAAGCTTATTTTAATAATTTCAATTTTTTCATTGACTTCAATAAAATGCTTTTGAATGTTCTGTATAACTTTTGAAGAATTCAGTACTTCACCTTGGGAAGTACACCCACCTCAGCTTTCTAAGGAAAAATTTTGACATCTTCTCTTGAGTTTTCTGGAAATTTCATAGGCAGAGTTTTGATTTATGTGATTTCTGACGCTGAAAAGGAACCTTGTACACATTTACACATGTTTGACAAAGTCCAGATGAATGTCTAGGTAAGTTTTGTTAGGCATGTGTCACTCCTTCCTCTGCATCTTCTCAATTATACATTATAAATTGTAAAAATATGTTAAGTAATTTAGTTAGGACCAAAAAATCTTACACAACTGATTTAGATCTTCTATTGCTTTTATATCACCCATACCAATAAAGTATTCTGAATCAAAAGGTTCCTCAGTAACTATGTTTTGAGTGAATGCTACTATAATGGGAATGTTTAATCACATAGATTCTGAATTTTATTCATTTATGTCAATAAATTAATCCATTCACTCAAGAATTTTAGTATTCTGTTAAACCCTGAGCTATACACTGTAGTTCCAGAGATGAAGACTGTCTAGCTTTCAGAGAATTCACAAGAATGTTTTGCGTCTAAGAGTTTCAAACTCTATAGCAAAGCAAAGTGTAGAAAGATTTCATTGCAATCATCCTCTTCTCTTATTCTGTCACTCCTTATCATCCAACCAAATAGTCATCTTATTCATGGTAGATAAGTTACCACACCAATTGTTTTAGATGTCTGCTTTTTCCACTTCCTTGCATCTGTGCAGCTTCATTGAATCCTCTGAAATTTGGTATATTAAACTGATATTCCACTAACTCTATAATAAGGTAGTCATGGGGCACAATGCAGGGAATAAGAATAACTGCTTTTGAAATAATCTTTGATAGCTTTACCACTAGTGTTGTAACCAAAGCAATTCAGCACAGTAACAATGAATGTGATGAATCAATTTACAGCAAATGAGGAAGGATCTTCTGTATGCAAAGCTTAAAGAATTACTCTGGGCCTTTGGGGTAGGTGACACATATCCCTTCTTGGAGGGAGAAGAGTTTGTCAATGAATGCTGAGATATGTATTATTCATCTACCATTTCCCAGTGCTTGTTATTGGACCTAGTATGTAGCTAGCATATTCCTATTTCGTTATTTTGAAGGCTATTTGGAAATTAAAACATTGAACTCTTACAAAAGATCACTACGATATAATAAAATGCCATTCTTTGACAACAAATACCTTATTCTAAAATTTATTTTCCTTGAGGTTTTACAATTTGACAGGTCTTATGCTTTATCCTTTTTTTGGAACTGCTTTGAATATTTTTTAAATATTTTTTTCATAAGATAGATCAGAGCTTGAACGAATATCCTATTTCCGGTTATAAAATTTAAGGAATACAAAAAAAAAAAAAAAAACAGAATCCAATTCAAAAGCCTTCAATATAAACATTTCTTGTAAACAGAGTTATTCTTTCAGGGATGGTTCCATAACTGTTACTGCAAGAAACCCCGGGGCTAATGAAACTATTTCATTTTCCATTTGTTTAGGAAGGGCCAGAAGGCTATTTATGTACTAATGGGTTTATTAATAAAACTGAAACAGCAATAACCTCACCTGTATAGTGATCAGTGAAGCCTGAGATAATGGAAAACCAACTTTATATCAAAGGAAATTTTATGGAGCTCATGACTATCTTTGATCTTTTTTATATAACAATGACTCTATTTGAAGAGTCTTCTTCTCTTCTTCTGTGTACATATGTCTGTCTACACTTTTATTTTTATTTAAACTAAATGAAAAAATTTAAAGTATTTGCCCGAATAGTATTATATTCAAATAAACCTCTTGTAAATGAATAGAATTCCTGCACATTAATGCAGCTCATTATAATCCTCTTGTAAAGCTATTAATTTGGTGACTTTCTAAGTTATGTCCTCATCAGCATATGTCCTTAGCCAAGTTTGCAATGACCATTATAATCAATCCTTTCAAAGTAATGCATTTTAATGAAAAGTCTACAAGAAAGATGAACTGGCTATTTCTAGCACTTGTAACTCTGTGGAGGAAGTACAAAAGGAAGAAAATTAAGGAGGAAAGAATTTTGAAAATCAATTTTTCCATGTATGCTCTAATGAAATTATGGATTCTACAGTTATGCTTATATGCATGAGAGTGACTATTATAACATTTTTTGTTTAAACAATCTGTTAATAATATTTAATGCATTTTCAATGGAAATACTGTCTCATGCATTAAAAAATATTTGTCAGATATTTATTCTCTTTAATGGCAAGTATAATAAATGGCTTTTTGTTTGCATTTTAAAATTAAATATAGGTAGCTACCACCAGGACTAGATGTTAGACTGTCCATTTTTTAAGGCAAACAAGGTTTCACCCTTATTGTCCAATACTTCAATTTGATTGTTTTTTTAACTTGCAAGTATGAGCAACCAGATTAAATATTTTAAAAAATGCCCTGCAGTAGTCAGGAGATTTGGTGATTTTTATGTACAAATATTCTGAGCCCAAAATAATGGCTAAAATTTGATGGAATGCTAGATGTTTTCAGATGTTTCAATCAGCAAAAGAAGGTTAGCGATATCATGAATCCAAGAAAGCAGCAGGCAGAACTAAGCAGAACAAAATAGAAAGTGGGGAAATGATGGTAGTTGGCTTAGCAATAAGATGTTCAAAGTGTAAGACAATGGATTCTATGGGTAAAAAAGGTAAGCATGAGGCCAACTAAGCAAAAATATCATGAGATACTTTTGAATAATTTTAGAGCTATAGAATGAAATGTGAATGTATCATAACAGCTGAAATTTGTCTAAATCATTTCAAGAAATCATTAAAACAAATAAAGAACAAATCCGGTTCTTTAAAAAATTGTCACTGAATGCATTTACTGTGCAAATAGTTCTATATGTGGATATAATAGCCAGAGAATGTCATATTTTAACAAGCACCAAAGGATAGCAATGTGCATAATTAAATGTAAGGTGAGCCTGTTATGAAGAGGTAAAATACATAAGTTTATTTTCTACAGAGAATAGATGTTTGTCAGCAGACAGTGATTCTTTACCACAGAAAATGTAAGAAAAAAAATTCAAACTAAACAAGGAATTTTGAATGCTACTAATTGTAAAGGAAAATTCTAAATGATATTGAGAGATACTTGATTACTTTATTAAGAAAGATACTTAAATTTAATCTACAAATTTTGAATGAAAAAAATGATCATTCATTTTTGAGACTATTTGATTAGTTTTACTTGATGTCTATTCCAGATTCATGATTCCATGATTTCATCAACACAGAACCTTAAAAATATTATAAGCACAATGTGCTTTTAAATTCAAGAAGCCAGCTTCCTTTTCCCATTTTTAAAATGGTTTACCTTTAGTTCTCATTCATTTTCAACCCTTTTTGGAAGGTCATATATACTATTGATGAATCTGATAAAAATTTACACCCTCTCCCACAGAAATTCTTCATATTCATTTCTTAATATATTTTGCATACGTGTTCATGTGTCCTCTGAACACAGGTTAGTAATCACAGGTGGAACCTCTATGTCCCTAGGATTATGAGCAGATGCTATGCTAGCTTTGCATATCCCCAAAGTATCCACACCAGTCTTCCCTTCTACCTCACCAAGAGCCCGGAAGGTTGTTTTAGATTAGCTCTACAGAGCAAAGAAAATGTAGGACTTGACAACTGACCAGTGATTTAAGATTGTTTCCACACTACCATTCTATGCAATCCAATTCAAGGTATCTATCCCTTCTCCTCCAATCTTCCAATATATTTCCTGAATATTAGCCCAAATTACTCAGACTAAAAATAATCACAAATGTATTTTCCATTATCTTAAACACATCTATTAGTGATCTAGACAATTGCAACTGGCATATTTTTTAAAGCCTCTATGTGGGGAATAAATTTAAATAGGAATTGTATAGCAAGGTATTGAATATGAAAATCAGATTTGCCAACTGTACAATTCTCATGATACCAAGAGGAAGAGGAAATTCAAATATAGTCCTGGATGAAGGTTTTACCTAAATAATTTGGAATTTTTTCATCTTTATTTCATTTCATGTCCCTCAGGAAATGTTTAAACCATATGCAGGCTAACTAGCTACATATAATTCTGGTTACCTCAGAAATAATTAAGGAACACTATTTAAAAACTGATAAATCTTTTTAATTCCATGGAAATTATTTTATTTGAAAAACTTTACATTTTCTCTTTGGAACTGCACAGAGCATAACATGTGCTTTCAATTGACCTTGTAATAAATTATTTGGCCAATTTGTTATTATCTCAGTTCTATATGGTACATAAAGGAAGGATAACAATGTAACACTTCACGTTTCTAGTGGTCAAATGGTCAAACACATTTAATACTTAAAGATTTGAAAATTGCAAAAGTTCTACTCAAGGTTGAGAAGTATACTCTTGAATTTATGTATTGCATTTCTTCTAAATCTGAAAGCCCCCATTCAACTACACATTTTCAGACAAGCCTTTTCAAACAACTAAAAGATGCCTGGACAAATTACATTTGATCTCAGTAGCTTCAGAGTCAGGTTAACAACATAGTAAAGCTACATCATTTAGCATCCTTTTTCATTTTGCAACTTCTCTGGCATTATCATTAGTATTACACTTAAGAACGCTGGTCAATGGTTTGGATCCTTTGACCTTTTAAAACAGTAAAAGCAATTAAGCTTGAATAAATAGATCACTCATCAAAGACTTGGCAACCTTTTAAGACAATGCAAAAGTAGACAAAAGTCCTTAGGAAAGCTTCCCCAACAACTTTGTAGAAAGATTAGGGAAGAAAACACATCACTGAATATCAGAGGGGTGTCCCCACACGCAAATCTGTGCATACATCACGTTTTCTTACTAAAAATGTTTTGTAACAAAGTGATTTTTAGAGTCCCATAAAGTTTATTTTTAATGATTTTATTTCAAATTCAAAAAAATGAAATAGCAGAAAAAGGCAGCTCAACAAGTTATGGAAGCATTACTCCTAAAAGTTCTGTCCAGGCAATTTTATGTCATCTAATTCCATCTACTAACTCAATTGTTCCTCTAGTGTTCAGAAAGATACACAGATGAACATGGATTAGTTAAATGACATGGTCAAGTTCTCCTTGTTAAAGGAAAAAAAAAAAAATGAAGAGAAAAAAATGGTTAATCATATTCATATCTCACAAAACCAAACCCCATATTCTTTTTTAACCTTTAGCATTAATATAGTAACAACTTTGCTTTTGCTACAAAAACATTACAATGTTTTTGTTAACTATAGCCTATAAATACAAAGTTTCCCCATGTATCAGAGTCTTATAAACATTTTTTATGATAATCTTGACATGAAAAAAATCACCTTTCAAAAAAAACTATGTAAAATGATTTATTCACACTTGTATATCAAAGATAAGGAACCTCATAATGAGAATTTTCACGGGTGAAATCTACTAAATTTCTTTTCCTTGGGAAACCTATAATTCACTTGAAAGAATTCTGTTGAACTGGACTTTCTAAACTTCGGTTTTATGCTAAGCTAACAATGATTATGGAGCATCTCAACCTAATGGAACTGCTCTGAATTTCCTGAGAATTTTAGTTTCTTCTAATATCCCTAGTATTTGTTAACACTGTAAGCTGCATTCCCATAATATCAATTAAAATATGTTTATTCTGAGACAGTTGATTTAGCATTAATAAAATGAATCATTCAAACTTTTGCTAATGGACAGAATTGAAAGTCCAGTGGTAAGCTGTACTTGCATGTCTACCTGTGTTGATCATTAAGAAGCATATATTCACATCTTTCAGAACTATATAGAAATAACAGATTACATCAGCGATATCAGACTGAAAATGTTCCTTTAAAAATTGTGAGGTTTGCTTTAAGAGAATTTTTTTTCCTCACTGAGTAGACTATAAGGTGTTTGAGGAACACTTATAGTCTACATATCTATTATATGTAATAATTACTTGATAACACTTGTTTTGCAAATGTGTATTATATGCATATTACATGCCAGTGATGAAACTTAGATTCTAGTGGAAGAGACACATAATAAACGAATGAAACATTTAGTGAATAAAACTTTGTAACTGCTAGGTGGCCAACATCAAGGCATTTCAGAGAATAACAGGAATAGAATTATCAACTGTAGATAGGAAGATAGAAAAAGGCCTAAGGAAATTCTAAGGAAGTAATTTCTAGGTTTACTTCTATAGGTCAGAAGGTCCTAGGCATGCAAAGATGGGGAAAAATATATCTCTAAAATAGTAAATCATCCAAAAAGCATGTAGTGCCCACAACATATATCTGTGCTGGACACTACAAGGTCAATACAGAATTGTTTTTCATTACACTTTCCTCATATTTTTATTATCTTACATAGCAAGTCAAAAATGCAACTTTAGATTTAGGTGATTCTGGCTTCACAGATTTGTAAAGAATATTTTCTCCTATTATCACAATAAATCCTCACTTCTTAGCATCTTAGATTATCAATTATAACTAGGTCAGCAAATTATAGAGGTTCCAAAAGCCACATTTACTATCCCTGACATTTCAGCTGAAGTTAGGTGTATTTCATTTTTCTCTGATGCCATGGCAAATGCATTTGGGAGTCCCAAATAATTAATGACTCTTTTCTGAAATTAGTAAACCAGGTAAGTGGCAACAGATATTAGAATCTACATGTTTATGCTCTGTGAAGAGCTATAATAAACACCAGTATATATTTTGTTACATTGGAGTCACTTTCTATGCAATAAAAAAGTATATTCTTTATTTTCACAATCAATGGGGATATGATTCAGGATTAGAAAGTGTATTATCCATTCTAACATTTAATTAAGTTACTCCTTCTTGGATTGTATGGAGATAGGGGAAGAGTTTGATATGATTATTGTGTACTCAGCCAAAATAAGATCTGCTATCATTTCCTCTACTGAGTTTACTTACATCAACATGATGTTCCAAACTTATCAACTTAACTAAAACATTTTTGAGCAAGAAAATAGAATTCTATGCTTGCAAAGGCAATATGTACACATTGCCCTGATGTTGGTAATTGTTCTTTTTACTTCATACTCATAAAAGAGGAATGAACCAAGGACCCTGAAGACCTTGAGCTCTGCTATCAAAAAGACAGTGTTTTGAATCTTGGCCTTGTCATTAACCATCTGTGATCCCAGGAGAGCTACTTAACATTCCCAAGTCTGTTCACAAATCTATAAAATGGAAGTAATGAAATTTGATTTGTAAGATTGTTAACAGAGTTAAGTAAAATAACACATTTGAAGCACGTAGCACTGTGCTGCCACATAGGAAAGCCAAAGTTATCCAAGTCCTACCCATTACTTAGGAGCCAGCTCAAATTATAAACTTGATTGACAAGGTAGGCCATCTTGCTGTATTTCAACTCAGCATTTAAAGATGAGTTGGAATTAATGAGTAAGAAGAAATTAATAATCAAAGAGTTCACACCAACCTCAGAATACATTAAAACAAAACAATTGGTAATGCATTAACAATTTTTCTGAAGAGGTGTTAGAAAAAATATTGTTCTAAAAAGTTCTGAGTCACTCTTTTCAATGACTTTTTAAATGCTGTGGAAACTTCTTTCATAGAAAATTCTTAGGTGACAATTCATAGAATCCATTCAAGAAAGAAAATGGGAAGCATGTAGGAAATATTTCTTGAAGAAGTTTGACGGAGTTATGTCCTAAAAGTTGTTGAATGTGCTTTTTCAAGCTGCTAAAATAATTTTAAGTTATACAGTATATCCCTGAAGAGCACTGCCTGCAAAATTATACTTATCCTTACTATCTGAAGCTCATTTTCCCCACAGTGTCCTTCTTTCTGTCATTCCATTTAGGGCTTTTCCACTTCCACTTTCCTTGACTCTCACAGTGGTTAGAACTATATCACCCTTCAGAGCACAGCTTTAATGTTATCTCTTCAGGGAAGCCTTCTCGGCACAACCCAGCAAAAATAGCGCAATCAAGAGATATGTTCTATTCCAGCAACCCCTTAAATTACTTCATCCTATTTATAAAAACCTGTAAGATAAAATTTTTATTTATTTACTTTTATAATTTAACTATATAGGCTGCTTAATGCAGACAGAGACTACAAAAATCTCTTTCACTGATATATTCCTTCTGCCTACAAGAGTGCTAGGCTTATAGTAAGTGTTCAATAAAATTTTTAAATTAATGAATGGAGAAAAAAGTAGTCCTTGTTTAGTTTAGTTTTGTTGGAGGAAGCCACAGGGAAGAAAACAATGAATTAAATTTGATACAAATGAAGTTTGAAATAATTGCAAAATATCCAGGGGGAATCTAACATATATCAAGTTGTGCATGCAGGTCTTTAGCAAAGAAAGCAGTAGAGTTCAAATATATACATTTGGAAATGATTATTCAATAAATAAGCCATGAGTAGGGATGAAGTGCATTGTCAGAAAGTAGAATGATATGAGAATAATATGATAACTGTTGTCATTCAGACATAGGGACCTATTTAATAGACCAAGAAAGAGTAAAACAAGAAATACTGTCCTGGAAACCTAGAGAAAAAAAGAGTATTTCAGGAAGCAGGGATTATCAACTGAGTCAAATGTTTCTCACAGATCAAGTAAGAAAAGAAATGAAGAATGTCATTTGGATGTCATCAAGTTTTTCAACATGAAAATTACTTGTCACCTTAGCAAGATTTGAATGGTGAAATGGAGCTAGTGTGTGAAGGTAACTATTTGGAGAAGCTTCACCAAGCAGGTTAGTTAATATTCTGTAGATAAATAATTTTTTTAAAAAGGTAAAATGGTGTAAAATAAATTATATTTGGGGCCTTTTCATTCTGTCTGACTTAGTTGTAAGTTCTTTTTGGGTGAACATCCCAGCTAGCCCTGCCCTGGCTGTAACAGTAACTACTTAGGATGGTGAAAGCCACCTTTGGTTTCTCCGAATAGGCTCTGCCTCTTCCATTCTCCTTCTTCTCCAAAAGACCCCTTGCAGCTTCTGCCCTTTCGCACTGCAAAATTTACTAGCAAGGCAGGTACTTTCATATGACTTGGATGATAAGAAGCTGCCCTTGGCTTCTCCAAATGGCCCTTGCAGCTTCTGCTTTTCGTGCCATATAGTTTGAAACTTCCAATCACCAAAATCCATGGGAAAGCCCCACCCCTCCCTTCTGGGTCACAATAAAGGCAAGAGCCCTGGACCCATGGGTGCTTCTTCCCACCCCTCCTCCATGAACTGTTGCAGAAGCCTAGGTTAGGTAAGCCTAGTGGCCAGTGGCCGCCTCCTTTGCCCACGTGCTGCCCTCTCCCCCTCCAGGACCTTTGATCTAATAAAGCTGTCCTTTCATGCATTTTCAGCAGGCTGGCTCTCTGTGTTTGTTCCTCATCACCCAAAGAACTATCACATAACATCCAAAACGAGGAGTAAAGAAGCGATTATTTCATATTAAGTGATACCCCAGTGACTTTTTATTATTTTGTCAAAAGCTTTTTCTGCATCAATTGAGGTAATCATGTATTTTATTGGTTTTTTAAAAATTTTTATGGGAGTAACATATATACAATTCAAAATTTCCCATTTTAACCACTTCTAAGTATACAATTTAGTAGTATTAATTACATTCACAATATTGTGCTACCATCACCAATATCCATTACTCCAACTTTTTCATCACTTCAAACAGATCTCTACACCCATAAACCAATAACTTTCTCTTTCTCTCCTCTATTCCCTGTTCAGTGACTTCTTGACAGTGCCCCAAAAATCAAACATTACATTAAAAATTATATAAATTTGTGAATAGTCACACTAAATTAAATAAGACTGTAAATAGTCTCTGATCAGCTAAGATCTGTATGGTAGCTTAGAGTTATATAAGAAAAACATGTTCTTAACCTTACTCCATTTCTGTGGATGTGAACTCATTGTAAATAAGACCATTTGATGATGGGTTTTTTGCTAATTGAATGAGTATATGTCTTAATTCTATTACTGGAGACCTTACAGAAAAGGCCAATGAGATAAGCCACCGGAGAAGGAAGAAGCTGTAAGTCAATGATATCCAGAAGAGGAAGGAGAGGATGCCTCTATGTGCATTGCCATGTGACAGAAAAGCTGAGGAACCCCAAGGATACCCAGCAGCCAACCCCACAAGGCCACCATCTTCAAGGAGAAACATTGCCTTGCTGATGCCTCCATTTTAGACTTCTCCTTTCCTCAGAACTGTGAGCTAATAAATTCCTGTTGTTGCCAACCCATTGTATGGTATTTGTTTTAGCAGCTGGGAAACTAAAACAGTCTGATAAGTTTTGAGCAGCCAAATTAAGTAACAAAAGTTTTTGGTTTTCAACATTTTTTTTTTTTTTGATATCTGAATTGTTTTTGAAGTATTACGTAGAAAGGGTGTTAGTTGGAGAGGAATTTGCCTATATATGAGGTTTTTATTAATTTGTTTTGTTTTGTTTGTGTTGTTTTTCCATTACTGGGGTTGCCAGAGGACATCTGAAAATAATACAGGGGGTTTTGATAATGTAGGGGTAGAAGAGCAAGGAGAGATGGGAAATCACTACTGAAACTGAGGTCCCTGAGAAGTCAATTTGTAAGAGAATCAAGATTACACAGACAGGGTTGGGCATATCATAGGGAGCTGGTAAAACTTTTAATTACACATGGAGAAAAGCAAAAGATGAATATAGAGGCAGATTTATCCATTTGGTAGTGGGAAGATAATGGGTTTACTTTTTAATAGTTTCTATTTTCTATATGAAATATGATGAAAAGTCATTGCTGAAAGTTAGAGGGCAGAAGGGGAGTCTACTGCTTTGGGTAAAGCTGTATGAAATAGTCTTTGAGGAGTGTGGGACAGCAAATTCACTGGGCAATGCTACAAGGAATGTTATTTGCATCAATATAGTTAAACATGATGGAGCAAGATTAATTCAATCATTTTTAGGTATTTATAATGGCCTATGATGTTATAGATTTGTTCTAGACATTAAGAATAGAGCAAGAGATAAGACAAAGTTACTTTCCTACTGTAAATTAAATTCTCATGAGAAGGAAATCTCAATTTACATTAAACATATTCAGAAATATAAACTTCAAAAATAATCTGGGCAAATTTATCAATTCATTTAAGTGTTCTGTGCTGAAGTATAAGGAAATGGACTCTAGGGTCAAGATTTTCAGACCAGGCACTGACATGAAATTATTAAGGTCAAATTAGAAGAAAGGAAAGTTGGTAAAATCATATAAAAATCACATTTTTTCCTGACATAGTCACATGACAAAACTATCTGCAGAATTTTATTATTTTTATAAAAAGTTAAAATGCAAATATCAATATAATGCATAGTTTCTTTTTTACAAATATCTTTTTAAAGTTGCTGATAAACTTCCATTGCCACATGCTGATCTGAAAGTCTGTTCAAACCATGTGTTGTAGAAAACTGGTTTTATTTCTCAAATTCACCTGGGGCAGACACCTGAATCAGATTAGCAATTACAAATCATGTAAAACACATTTCCTTCACTAGCCAGGACATTTTCTCTCTGAGAAACATCTTTTTGTCTCTGCCTGAGGGAACCATATAACATAAAAGAACCTCACTAAAAATGTGTATCAAGAATTGTTTCTTGATTACTGTGTCATGCATCATGGTACTATGGTTTAAAGTCTTTGTGCTTGCTTTCAAAATACTGGGTTTTGAGCACTTATATATCAGCAGCTCAAAATGTAATGTCTTGAAACCTGGCACCTGAATTGTAAACTAAGATGAATATTTCTTTTTAAGAATTAGTGCAAGCCATTTGTGCTATTTCATTTTTTATGTGGTTTCTAGGACTTTTCTAGTCATCCAAAAATAAAACATGTTCTCAGTACTTTTAAAGATTAATAGTTCAACAATATGTTGTGTAACAGCAAGATAAAAATTAAATAAAGGATGATTCCAGTAAACTTACTTTTTTATTTGGGGATATAAAGAACCAAAAAGACTGACTATTGGTCTCAAGTGCATTTCATCTAACAATGGGATAGCAACTATTCTCAACATACTAAATACAAATCAAATTTATAATCTCTATTTCAGATCCTCAAGTAATTTAGGTTTTATTATACTGAGTGCACTAAGGCCTCTACACACATGTGGCAAAAGCAGATCTGACACAAAGATTTAGGTAACCTATGGTAGACTCAGGCAACCCCTGTGTGAGGATAGTATTTTAGGCTATCTGGGTTCGCATGGCTATTGGCACAGAAAAAAAAATATATATGTAGGGAAATTTCTGGACTATTGTCATATGCACACAAATCCTAAATGTGTTATTTTCAAATACAGAGAAATTTCAACTTCTACATCAGAGTACAATTGTTTCATTTTCTCTGTGATAACTTCAACACCCTATGTCTCTCCACTGCTTCTGCTGTCTTGTGTAAACTCCTTATAGAGCAGTATGCTTCTAAATGAGAAGGCCATCATAGACATCACTTTTAAACTTATCACAAGGTATGTCAACTCTATTGGGACATAAAACCTGCATAAGGAAGATAGATGAATTAAGTGTTGAGTGAATTGTCTTCATTAGCGATTATATATCTGATAAGGATGGGTAGTCTCAAAGAATCATTAAACAGATCAAACGCCCTTCATATCTACTTTACTGGTTTTTATCTATTTCACTTAATTGGGTTTCTAAATGCCCATCACATGATTGGTTTTAGTCATTATGATGAGGATCTTAGTCCATTTCCTTCTACATTAGAAAAACAATGCACCTTGGCATTCTCAAAGAAAGAAATACAAATTAAGTAAGCACGTATTCTGGAAAAAAAGCTACACCTTTTAATATAACCCACATGTCTCAAAGTAATACTAAACACATATTGATGTGTAATTTTTCACTTATTTATATAGTTTTTAAAAGTTTATACATATATAGGAAAAACTGTTTCCCTTATTCTTGCTGACCTTTATCCATGAATGCAAGCACTTTAATAATAAAAACACTTAGAGCACTTAATCTAGTCTCATAACTTACAGAGCTGGGATTTGAACACATATTAATAATTCCCCTCACAAATATTTTTTTAAGAATTTCATTAAAATCTACTACAATTTAATCCAAAACATTTTATTGAGCAATAATAATTAGGCTAGGTGCTTTTGAATCCCCAGCATAAAGAAACTTTATGGCCTCCAGAAGTTCACACTATAGTGTAAAGCAGGTGATGGAATCTAACCTACAGGTAGCAGAAATTAGAGTATGATATCTGGGTATTAAAAATAATCCCTTCTGCACTATCAAAAAAATTTCCCCAATGTGGGCAATTTCACACTTCTTTTATTTGCCGGCTTGATTGAATCCCTGACCTCAATGTAATTTCCTTCAAATCTACCATCTTGGTTTACTTGGGGCCTGCTCTGGTTTTAGCACTGAAAATCCTGTGTCCTGGAAAACCTTGCAAATCAGGATGGTTGATCACCCTAGCACGGCCTGGAGAAAGTAGTACTTAAAATTCTAAAGAGCAAGTTGAGCAATTTAGACACCCATTACTGCCCAGTTTCCTACAAAATATTAAAGAACTAGTCTTACAGGGCACATAGTTATCATTAACTTGAAAAATCTATCAGAGTGAAGGTATCAAATGTTATTAATTCTTTATTATAGATATACCAACTTTGTACTTTTAGTTTTGAAAAGTTTCTCTGTGAAAAGGAGAAAAAGCAGCATTTTCTTAAATCTTATTTTAAGGACATTCGATATGATATCTATAAGTAGAGGTGAATTAAAATAATGATTGGTCATATGTATTGCCTAGTTGTTTGATGTCTGTCAGTTTTGGACTGTTAACAGTCTTATGAGAAGTGGGACAAACAGGTCATAGTCACATTTCCACAAATGTGTCATCAAATAAAAGTACAGCAATAGCCTTTGACTGAAAGTGACTGACTTGCTACAAGCTATATTATAATAATATTTTAGCCAATTCCCTTTAGGAAAAAAAATATTCTTGTATTTTTAGGATTTAGTAAGAAAAAGAATGTGCAGCTTTTTAAATTTGTACCAATCTGAAGAATTAAATTTCATAATTTCCTTGTCCATGGGAGTATATGAAATCAGATGTACTATCCATACCAAGAAACAATATTCTCACTGCTATTTAAAGATGCTTATTCATTGCAAATTAACTTTAGTAGTTAATATTTGTTATTATAAATCTTGCCTTCAAGGTTATGGCCTTCTTTTTTCCAGTTGAAATGCTGTTTCCAAATGTGCCATTGATTTTTCTTACAACATATCAAATCATCTATGCATGAAATAAGAGGCAAATGAAATTCTAGCACGAAAATTAGATTAGGTGTTCTCAGTTTAGTTTCTAGCATCCCATTAGCAATCATTTCTCTCTCAAAACACATTACTTCAAAATTAGAGCAGAAAATGATTCGAAAGCATTAAGTCAAAAATATATTTGTTTTTATTTTGGGATACTTTTATTATTTTTATTATTATTATTATTATTTTTTTTTTAAAGATTTTATTTATTTTACTTATTTATCCTCCCCCCCCCTTGCTGCTTGTGCTGCTGTGTCCATTCGCTGCGTGTCTTCTCTGTGTCTGCTTAGCTCCCCCTTGCTGTGAGGTCTTGCCGCATCAGCCCACGGCGCCGCGCGAGCCGGCCTGCCCTCACAAGGAGGCGCCGGGAAGCGAACCCGGGGCCTCTCATATGGTAAACGGGTGCTCTATCCATTGTGCCACAGCCGCTTCCTGCCGTGAGGTTGCTGCATCAGCCCACCGCAACGCTCAGGCCGGCGTGCCCTCACAAGGAGGCCTCGGGACGCGAACCCCGGCCTCCCATATGGTAAACGGGGGCTCTATCCACTGAGCCACACCCGCTCCCCACTTTTATTATTTTTAAATGCTCATAGTTTTTTTACAGAACATGTGATTCTGTTTCTGGTAGTATTTTCTTCTGACCCTTAGTTTGCACTATTCCATTTTGTCTACCTGAATAAAATATAAATATTTATAAAAGCACTCAACAATATGAGAAAGAACATGTTATGGTATAGAGCATTGATTGGCATTCTATAGGATTTGTATGGGGTACAACTATGAAGAACATCCTATCCACAAGCAATAAGCAATATAAACATAATTAAGTACAATTGGGTTTTGCAATATATTAATATAGTATACTTTTTCCCCATGCAATTAAACATTTTTGGTCACTTTTTTTCTAAAGACATTTTTCAACAAATCCATTTTATTGATGCATATTAATAAAGCATATATCCATCCAAAGTGAACAATCAATAGTATTTGATATAATCACATAGTCGTACATTCATCATCACTTCAATAATTTTTAGAGTATTTTCATTATTCCAGTAATAATAATACAATAAATAAAAAACAAAACAAAACAAACAAAAAGAAAATTCATTACCTCTCAATCTCTCTATGCTTCCCCTGCCATACATACTTGCTATTCATTTTCCTTTTCTCTAGTTTATTTGTATTTATACTTTGTAAAAGCAGTCATATATATTCAGTATCACCCATATTTGTATTTTACATGAGGTTTCACTATGTTATACAGTCCTGTGTTACACTTTTTAGGTTTCTTTCTAGTAATATACATGCCCTTAGACTTTCCCTTTCAACACTCTCATACCCATGTAATAGCTCTACTAGCCACAAACACCATTCATTTCCAAAGATTTGCAATTATCCTTTTAATCATTTCTGCACAGATTAACCCTCAGATTTCATTCTCAACCCTCATTCTATTTTCTGGAGACCCTTATTTTAATTATTAATTCCATGAGTTTACATAATATATTTAGTTTATAATAGTGTAATCACACAGTATTTGTCCTTTTGCGTCTGGCTTGCTTCACTCAACATAACATCCTCCAGATTCATCCAACATATACAGTTTTCCAACTTTTAATAGTTGTCATTCTAACAGGTGTGAAATGATATCTCATTGTAGTTTTGATTTGCATTTCTCTAATCACTAGTGATGTTGAACATCTTTTCATGTGTTTCTTCACCATTTGTATTTCCTCTTTGGACAATTGTCTTTTCAAGTCTTTTGCCCATTTTTTAATTGGGTACTTTGTCTTTTAATTGTTGAGTTGTAGCATCTCTTTGTATACCATGAGTATAAAATCCTTATTGGATATGTGATTTCAAAATGTTTTCTCTCATGGAGGCCGCTGCCTTTTCACCCTTTTGACAAAGTCTTTTAGGTGCAAAAGTGTTTAATTTTAAGGTCACATTTATCTATTCTTTTCTTTTGTTGCTCATGCAACAAACTATTGTCTACCACAAGATTTTGAAGATGTTCTCCTATATTTTGTTCTAGGAGCTCTGTCTTAGGTTGTCACTTTTATATTTAGGTCATTGATCCATTTTAAGTTAATTTTGTATAAGGTGAGAGCTAAGGGTACTCTCTCTTTTATTTGGATATGGTTATCCAGTTTTCACAGCACCACTTGATGAATAGAATGTTCTGACCCAGCTGGTTGGGCTTAACGGCCTTGTCAAAAATCACTTGACTATAGATGTGAAGGTCTGTTTTTGGTTCTCGATTCGGTTCCATTGGTCAATCTCAGTCTTTATGTCAATACCATGCAGTTTTTACCACTTTACGAAGTGATAGGCTCTGAAGTCAGGAAGTGAGAGTCCTCCAACTTCGTTGTTCTTTTTAAAGAAAATTTTGGCTATTTGGGGTCGCTTAAATAAATAAATTTAAATTTAACTATTGGCTTTTCCATATCTGCAAAAAGGCTGCTGGGATTTTTATTGGGATTGCTTTGAATCTGAAATCAGTTTAGGTAGAATTGATATCTTAATGATATTTAGTCTTCTAATCCATGAATACAGAATGTCTTTCCATTTATTTAAGTCTTCTTCAGTTCCTTTTGGCAATATTTTGTAGTTTTCTGAATACAGATCCTTTATGACCCTGGTTAAGTTTATTCTTAAATATTTGTTTTGATAGCTATTATAAATGGAATCTTTTATCTGATTTCCTCTTCAGTTGGCACATCAGTAGTGTATAGAAACACTATTGATTTTTGCATATTAATCTTATATCCTGCCATTTTGCTAAATTCCTCCATTAACTCTAGTAGCTTTTTTGTGGAATTTTCAGGATTTTCTAGATGTAGGATCATATCATCAACGAATAGTGGAAGTTTTTTTTCTTCCTTTCTTATCTGGGTGCCTTTTATTTCTTTATCTTGCCTAATTGCTCTAACTAGAACTTCTAACACAATATTGAATTGCAGTGGTGTCAGTGGGCATCTTTGTCTTTCTTCTGATCTCAGCAAAAATGCTTTAAATGTTTCACCATTTAGTACAATGCTAGTGGTAGGTTTTTCATATATGCACTTTACCATATTGAGATAGCTTCCTTTTATTCCTATATTTTGGAGTGGTTTTATCAAGAAATGGGCTTATATTTTGTCAAACGTCTTTTCTACATCTGTCAAACGTCTTTTCTACATCAATTGATAGGATCATGTGATTTTTCTTCTTCAATTTACCAATGTGGTTTATTACATTATTTTGTTTTCTTGTGTTTGAACCACCCTTGCATACCTGGGATAAAACCCACTTGATCATAGTGTATAATAATTTTAATGTGCTCTTGGATTCAGTTTGCAAGTAGTTTGTTGAGGATTTTTGCATCTATTTTCATTAGAGATATTGGTCTGTATTTTTATTTTTTCTTTGTATCTTCATCTGGTTTTGGTAATAAGACAGGGATTCTTAATCAGGGATCCATGAGCTTGAATTTAAATTAAAAAAAAAACAGCCATTATTCTTGTAAGGACATTTTGGTATGGGTGTGATATATTTATTAAATAATACACGGTACAATGTGGACTTAGTAAGGTGCCCGTGGTTTTCACCTGACTGGCAAAGGGGTCCGTGGAACAAAAAAGGTTAAGAATCCCTGTATTAGGGTGATGTTTGCTTCATAGAATGAGTTTTGGAGCATTCTTTCCTTTTCAATTATTTAAAGACCTTAAGCAAGATTGGTATAAGATCATCTTTGAATGATTGGAAGAATTCATTGTGAAGCCATCCTGGGTTTTTCAACTTTGGGAGGTTTTTGATGACTGTTTCAATCTCTTCACTTGAGATTGATTTGTTGAGGTCTTCTATTTCTTCTAGAAAGTTTCGTGTGTTTCTTGAAATTTGTCCATCTCATGTACATTGTCTAGTTTTTTAGCATACAGTTGTTCATAGTATCCTCTTATGATCTCTCTTATTTCTGCAGGGTCAGTGGTAATGCTACCACCCTCCCATTTCTGACTTTAATTGTTTGTGTCTTCTCTCTTTTTATCATTGTGAGTCTGGCTAATGGTGTGTCAATTTTGTTGATCTTCTCAAAGAACCAACTTTTGGTTTTGTTGATTCTCTCTACTGTTGTTTTTTTTTTTATTCTTAATTTCACTTTTTCTGCTCTCATCTTCACTTCATTTTTTTGCTTGGTTTAGGATTAGTTTGCTGTTCATTTTGTAGTTCTTCAAGGTATGCAGTTAGATCTTCAATTGTAGTCTTTTTTTTTTTTTAATGTAAACATTGAGGGCTATGAATTTCCCTCTCAGTGCTGCCTTTGTGGTGTCCCATAGGTTTCAATATGTTGTGTTTTCATTTTCATTCATCTCGAGATATTTGCTGAATTCCTTGCAATTTCTTCTTTGACGCACTGATTATTTAAGTGTGTTGTTTAATCTCCATATATTTATTAATTTTCCCTTTTTCTGTCCATTATTGATTTTGAACTTCATTCTTTTACAATCAGAGAAAGGATATTGTATAATTTCAATCTTTTGAAATTTATTGAGATTTGTCTTGTGACCCAACATAAGTACTTGAAAAAAATGTATATCCTGCTGTTTTGGCATCTATGCTCTATAAATGTCTGTTATGTCTAGCTCCTTTATCACAGAATTCCAGCTCTGTTTCTTTATTTGCCCTCTGTCCAGATGTTCTATTGCAATACTGAAACTGGTGTTTTGAAGTTTCCAACTATTATTTTAATTTTATTTAAAAAAATTTTTTAAAGATACTTAGATTACACACATTACACAAAAAATATAGGGATTCCCACGTGCCCTGCTCCCCATACCTCCCACATCCTCCTACATAAACTACATCCTTCATTAGTGTGGCACATTCATTGCAATTGATAAACACACCCTGGGGCACTGCCACTGAGCATAGACCATCCTTCGCATTGTAGTTTACACTCGCTCCCAAACAATTGTGCAGGTTATGGGAAGATATACAATGGCCTATATCTGTCATTGCAATGTCATTCAAGTCCTGAAAAAAAAAACCATATTACATCTGTTTATCCCTCTTCCTGCCCCCTAGAGCCACCAGGAGCCACTGCCTCCACATCACTGCTGTAATTCCTCCCATTGCTAGAATCACAAAAAGTCTATAGGAGAATACCAGTAAGTCTACACTTGTCCATAGTTCATTCCCCAATCCTGAGGATTCTGGGATGGTGATATTCATTCCACCACTAATTGATAGCGGACCTTGATCCCTATAGCCAATGGACGGGTCTTTCTTGCTTGCAGTTATAGGTTTTCTCATTTCCTTGATACGGTGTTTGTCAATCCTCACCTCCTTGTTAGTTGTCCTGGGTGAGTCCAATGAATTGGAGAGTAGGTGTTGCAACTCCACTGAGGCTCAGGGCTGAGCTGCCACACTTACAGCCGAAAGATTCAAGACTCTTGGACATATACCTACCAACTCCAGCACCAAGCATAGGTTCAATTAGAAATAATATAGATGAGCCATGTCTTGGGAAACCATAACTGAGTCCAACTCTGTCACTCTCAGGAGCACAAACTCCAAAGTAGGGCCCACTGGCAAGGCACAAATGTCCAGAGATGTCTGCCCTGACCATAGGACCTGGGTGTCTTCAGAGCCCTCAGGAGCCCCACTATTTTGGGTGGTATCCACTTAGCCGTCCATGAGATCCTGCTGAGATGTGCATAAGTGTTACCTCTGAGATTATCTCCAGACTCACTTTGAAGTCTCTTAGCCTATAAACTCATTTGTCTTTAACTTTTATTTGAGGTCTTTTTCCAGTTGCCTTGCCAGTCAGTGCTTGGCAGTAATCCCTCAGTGCAAGAGAGGCTTATCCTGGGTGTTATGTCCCATGCTGGGGGTAAGGAAATGCATTTATATGCTGAGTTTGGATTAGAAAAAGGCCACATTTGAGCACAAAGGAGGCTCTCAGGAGGCAACTTTTAGGCACCCCACAACACTAGGCTAAGTTTCAATTTCAAAAACAGTCTCACAAGCATAGTTCTCAATATCAAGGGTCCATCAATGGATGATCCTCCTTCACCAGTCTTTGCCCCTGCACTTGGGGAACAGTTATTGCTCCATTAGAGAATGTGGCAGACCTCTCCATGATGGGAATTCAATATTCTCTCGGTTATTGTGTGAATCTTCACCCACTGTGACAATGCCCTATGAACATTTGAACACATTCATATACATTATATGTATGTCCAGATGAACTTCCTCCCATGTATCCCCCATCACTGACACCCCACAACAATGATCCTCCCCTGCCCCAGTTGTAAACCTTCTGTGATTCAAAGCTTCTTCAAAAATGAAGCCAATAAAATAGCCAAATCCAATTAATAGGAAAATGAAACAATAATAATAGGTATAAACATAGGAAATCAAGTACCTAAAATTTAAAGTAAACTAAATATAAAATAAAATTTAAAAATTGGGATATTAAAAAGTAATGAAAAATATTTAATTTTTTTTTGACATTTTGCCTTTCATCACTGCAATATCCATTGTCCTGCATGTACAGTGACACCCTCTTCCATTTATTCTCCAGTGTCTTACCTTTTCTCATTTTGTTTTCAAAGAAGTTTTAGGTCACAGTAAAGTCACATACAGAATACAGGGGACTCCCATATACTCAACATCTTCCTCCTTTTTCCCCTTCCCGTATTAATACCTTTTTATATGTGGATAGTACATTTGTTACAACTGATATACAAATAGTGAAACATAGCCACTTACCATGGTCAAAGGCTTACATTATGGTTTACATTTTAGACCATATACTTTTATAAATTTTGATGCTATTTAACATGGCCTGTGTCTATCATTGCAAGGTCTCCAACTATTATTGTAGAGACATCCATTTCGCCTTTCAGCTTTGCCAGTGAGTGCCTAATGTATTTTGCAGCATTCAGGTTAAGTGCATAAATATTTAATTTAGTTATACTTTGTGAAGTGCTCCTTTTATTAATATATAATGGCCTTCTTCATCACTTATAACAGTTTTGCACTTACAATCTATTTTTTTCTGATATTAGTATCGCTACTCCAGCTTTTTAGGTTGCTATTTGTACGGAATATCTTTTACCAACCTTTCACTTATAACTTGTTTGTTTTCTTACATATAAAGTAAGCCTCTTGTAGTCAACATAGAGATGGCTCATATTTTTCATCCATTCTTTCAGTCTTTTGACTGGAATGTTCAAGCCATTAACATTGAATGTTATCACTGTAAGGCATCACTTACTTCATTCATTTTTTTCCTTTTGGCTTTCTGTTGTCCTATCATACTATTGTCTGTCTTCTTACCCTTTAATTTACCTTTCTTAATAATCTTCATTTCTATACTTTTCTCCAAGTCTCTCACCTTTGCTTGTTCCTTTCAGGCTGCAGCACTCCCTTTAGTATCTCTTGTAATTCTGGTCTTTTGGTAACATATTCTATCAGGTTTGTTTGTCTGTGAAGACTTTGAACTTATCCTCATTTTTGATTCACAAATTGCCAGATACAGAATTCTTGCCTGGCAGTTTCTCTCTTTCAGTACCTTAAATACATCATACCTCTTTCTTCTCACCTCCATGGTTTCTGATGAGAGATTGGCACTTAATCATATAGAACTTCCCTTGTATGTGATGCTTTGCTTTTCTGTTGCTGCTTTCAGAATCCTCTATCTCTGATATTTGTCTTCTGAATAATAGGTGTCTCGGTGTAGGACTGTTCAGATTTATTCTGTTTGGGATGTGTTTTCCTATTTGTATAGGATATGTATGTCCTTCATAAGGGTTGGGAAGTTTTCAGTCATTAGTTCCTCAAATATTCTTTCTGCTCCTTTTCCATTCTCTTCTCCTTCTTGGACACCAATAATGCATATGTTTGTGTTTTTCATGTTGTCATACAATTCCATGAGAGATTGTTCTATTTATTCCTTTATTTTCTCTTTCTGTTCTCTTGTCTTTTCCAGTTAAGATGTTCTGTCCTTGATATCATTAGTTTTGTCTGTGGGCAACTCAAATCTGCTGTTATATGCCTCTAATGTTTTTTAATCTCACTCATTGTGTCTTTCATTTCAATATGCTCTATTATTTTTTTTGCAGGCTTTCAAATTGTTTATGCTCACCCAGTATCTTCTTAATAACCTGTATCTCTTTAATCATATTTTCTTTCGATTCTTTGAATTGTTTTGGGAGATGTGTTAGTATCATCAATTAATTGTCTTAAATCCTGTATCTATCTCTTCAGGATATTTGGTTTGTTCCTTTTAATGGGTCATCTCTTCCCATTTCCTACCTGTTTCCTAGTATGGCTTGTAATTTTTGCTGATGTTGAAGCATCTGAATATGTTGGTCAAGTTACTCTGATGACCAATTTCTCTCACCTGCTTCATGTTTTTTTTTTTTCCACAGTGTATCTTTGATATTTGGTTCAGCTTATCCTAAGTCTTTAAAATTGCCCAGCTTAAGGTATTAAAATTGGTCCAGGTACTCACTAATGGGGCACAGATTTTCTCCCAGGAGTTAGGGTACAGAGAGAATAAAAAGCAGTTTTTGTCCATGCAATTTTCAGATAGCCAGCAGATGGTGTTCATTGGCTCACCTTTCCACAAATGTGTTTCAATCTCTGTTTTCCTTTCTTTTGGTCTGGCCATAGTCGAGATTTAAAGCAGGTTCTGCTGCCTGAATTCATTGAAGAAAAGCCCTTGAAATCCCTCTCCTTTCTCCCTTGTAAAAGCTGATAGGGAGAAAGGTGTCTCTTTCCCTCTTAGTCAGCTGCAGTGAGCCAATGGCTTTACGACAGTTTAATATCTTGGGGGTGGGGGAGGGAAGTCCTTCCTAGGCACCACGGGGGTTTGGCAACTCATTTTTGTTTTTGCAAATTCTTTGCCTCTCTGTCCCACACCCTCCTGGGAGTTGTGTAGCACTGTCCTGTTCTACTGACCCCCAAAAGCAGGTCCTCAGACAACTTTTGACTCTTTCTCCATTGTTTTTGTGAGTGACTTGAGCCTTGCCTACCTAGCCCAATGCCTTCTTCCCAGAATCCCTCCTGACTTTTTACTTATATGCATAATTTTCCATGGATGACTAGATGAAAGTACATAAAAGTTGTATTAGAAATTACTGCTGATGCCAGTTATTTCAGGTTATAAGACATTAATAAAATCAATAAAAAGAAATGTGTGATGTGATATTATATCCAATATACACTATAGAAATTCTGAGAAAAGAGATGAATGACTTGCATTTGAGAGGTTGAGGGAAGTTTTCATGAGGAATTTGAAATGGATTAAACAAAATTGTGGAATTAACAAAACTCAAATTGTGTTTGTGTGGAACCAAAGTAACCAGAGACAGAGACTGGAGGGATGTATAACAAAATAAGTATAATAAAAAAGAAAAAAGGCCAAAAGATGAGCTTGAACAATTATGTCAAAATTTCTAAATGCCAAGGTAAGAGAATTTGAAACTTAATATGCAGGCAATGAGAAATTTTTGAAAGTTTTTTACCCTTTACCCCCCACCCCACAAAAACCTGATATTAAATAAAAAACCAATATCATAGTCTAAGAATGCTCCATTAGAGGTACAGAGAGACTAGAGACTACAAAGCCAGTTAGGAGGCTATTCTGATATTCTGAATTTGAGTTAATGTGGCACTAAAAGGGTAGAGGCAATGCATTAGGGAAAATAAAAAGATACTTGCCTTGCAAAAGACAAATAATCATACATAGTGAATTAAATAGCATGGTTCCCAGGAGTATTTTGTTGTAATTAGGAGCAGTGTAGATCTGAGAAGGCAGACTGAATTGGTGGGGACAATGATGAATTTTAGGTAGGATGGCCATATTTATAGTTTTCTTGGGTCTGTTCCAGTTTATATCTGTTGTCCAGGTATAATTATTAATGAGGCTTAATTTAAAATGTTTTCACTCTCAAAAATATCATGGTTTGAATGATGAATTATATGGGAATGCTACTTTTGCATGCTGAACATCCAAAGCAAAATGTAGAGTAGGTAATAGAAAGTTGAGGAATTAAAATAAAGATTAAGGTTAGAAAAATAGAATTTGAGATTTATATGAAGGGATTTTTTCATAGGTATAGACAATATCATTGAAGAAGATGGAAAAACAGAATTTGAAAAATTTCTTGTATAGAACAAACATACATAAGGTTTCGTGTCTTTGTTCATGACAGGAGTAAACCAGAATGGTGCCACATTGTGGAAACTAATGAACAAATGGGATATGAGAAGACAGAGGTGGACCCCTGGTCCAATAATGCAGATATTGAAGAGTAAAGACAATGTAAGTTATTTGGTTTTATGACTAAAAGACTATACAAAAGAAAGCCTCTAGAATCTTAAGGATCTGACTTAGATGTTACTGTATCCAATCTAGTGTCTACCACTTGATAAATAGAGCTAAGAAGCTAACCTATTTACCAGTATAAAATAAGCATTTTTTCTTACCCCCTCCCTCTCAAATGGTGTAATAATATGTGTTGCTAGCAAAAAGCAGAAGCACATACACAACTGAAAATTTTTTTTACCATGTTAAAGATAGTTTCTTAGAGAGGGTTTTGTCTTTATACAAGCAAGATGATAATAGTTGTTGGAAGAATAGTATCGTTTGTTTAAATATAGTGAGGGCTGAGTCCAGATTTTAATCCATGATTGAATTATTCACTAGTGGTGAATTGGAAGCAGCAATTTTATGCTACTCACTCACAATGCTTAGATTTGTCAAAGTTAAGAAGACCTATGCCTGCTTGAAAGAAATATATATAAGAAAGAATAAGTCTATAATTAAGAAAGACAAATTGGCACTGCTGAATATTTGAGTAAAGGAGGTCCTTGTAGAAGCAGGAGGGAATGAAAAAGGTTAAGATGGAGAGATCATGGAGATAAGGAAAGTGCAAACTCTTTTGCCATAACAGGAGGAGAGAAACTGATAATGCATAAAGATATAGAGGAGAAAAAAGTGAAATGAGAATAAGAAAAGCTACAGTTTATGATCTTATGATTTTTCAATGAATTTGGACAGACCTTTTGAGAATTAAAAGCTCTATATTATCTTAAACAAAACAAAACAAAATATCATATACAATTCACACTTACTGATCATACTTTAACATATCCCCAAACACAACAAATATACCTTACATGTTAAGGGTATATTCGCATATAAGGTATATTTATTGAGTGGCTGTGCCTGGCATGCTTTCCCCATCCCACTTCATCTATTCATATCCTGATTATTCTTTAAGACATCTCAAGTCTTATGCCCTTTGCACAATCTGTCTTTACTACTTGAGCACTCACTGATAGCTCCCTCTCTGGAGTATACATAGCATTTGCTATGTGCCTCCCCACACTTGAAACTCCACCATCTATGGCTCTGTATTGCTCTTTCAAATTGTAAATATTTCTAGCTTGAATTTCCAGAATGATTGCAATCTCATGTAATTTTTTGTTTTATCCCATAGTGATTCCTCTAACTTCTCTTAAGTGGATCAAATTAAAAATTAAAACACACACATCACTGAATGATTGAGAAACTGTGAAAAATGTAGATGTTTTTCAAATGGGATTGTACAAATAGTGTTAACTAACACAAAATAAAATGGAAAGTACATTTGCATCATTTCAAAAGCAATAAATAATTTAAAATTCATCTATAAAAATTACAGCTGCTTTATTCATATTCTAAGGATTTTTAAAGCATTTGATCATATTATAGTCTATGTAGGCATTAGAAAACCTTTTGCAAAAGAATATTTAATCATATGGGAAAATATTTGAGACATTGTTATTTAAATCCAGTTAAAATATATTTTATTTTATGATTCCCTTTGGTTGGAAAAATAAAACTATGCATAGAAATGAGACTGGAAAATATTCAATACAGGTATAAATATTTTGTATCTTTGGGTAGTGGGATTACAGTTGCCTTTGACTTCATTTATGTACCTTCAATATTTTCTGACATGAATATATACTGTTTTTGTAATAAAAATCATGATATATTTTTTATGTATTTGGTTTATATTTTATAGAATAATTATACAATTGATTAAATAAATGAGATCTTTGATGACAGCACAAATAAATTGTAGTAAGGAGGAAGTAGTTGCAATTGTATGGAAATAGTAAATTGTGCCTCAACATATGGTTTGTCTATAGAACAGGTCTACATTGTAATAATGTAATTTGTTAGTGTCTCATGGATTTGATTGCTTCCAAATAGATCAAAATAAGAATTGGTATGCAAGCTTTGATACACCATTCAGTTATTCACAGAGTTACCTTGATTTGTAAGATACCATGGCAAGTATTGAAAAAGAAATCACAAGACAGAGTTTTTGACCAGAATTTATTTACTGTTTAAGATATTAAATACAAAAAAAAAATTGTTCTGTATAGTGCCATGAATGTCATGGTCACACCTTATAAGGGAAGGACAGATGCAGAACACTTTTTTAAAAGATTATTGTAAAGATTTTATATTCGTTGCTCATTTGTAAAGATCTCTTTTTGCAAAACCATCCGGTTTTATCATACCCAAAGATGTTTATTTTCTAATAAATAATAATAAATGTAGAGGTCTGGAGGTGGATCATATCCAAATATGATTTTGCCATTCCATGGTGGTACAGGACATTAATTAAGTCAGATATTTAGATGAGTTTGGAAAATTTGGAAGCACCCAAATTATAAAGGGCAATTTATGGGAGAATAAGCACTTTGTATTATATTTTGTAGGAAACAGGAATGAATTGGAGGTATTTAAGCAGAATAGTAGTGATTTGAAAATATTTGTGTTTTGGAATGGTCACTCTGCCAGTGGTGTAAAAGATGGAATGTAGGGCTCTGAAGCTAATGTTAGAAAGAACAGTTAAGGTGTTCTTGCATCTGGGAGTGGATGAAAGCAACAAGGGGCATGAATGAAGTGAGAAGAAAAAGCCATGGTTTGGAATTCTAAGGAATGACCAGGAAAAGGACACTATCCCAAGGACTCCGTGGTAAGTGGGGTTGATGGGGTGCTGCAAAGAGGTGAAAATAAAAACTTTGCATTCTTATTCATTCATTTAAAAACTATTTATTGATCATCCACCATGAGCCAGTTACTCTAGGAATATTGAATGCCCTAATATGCTGAGACTATATCTGGAGAACAAGTACTCTAAGTAGATGTTGTATAATTCAGTCACAATGCAGTAAGTTTATATGGAGGAAACTTATTCTAAGGATAAATGATAGAGGAGAACACCCAGCTGTGAAACCACTGGAGGCATGAGCTACACAGTGATGAGAAAGGCAACAGGCTTCATAGAGAGTCCCAAACAGACCCTTGTTAATGGTGTTGGTAGGTGTAAGTCCAATAAACTGGAATCTTTTGGCTTTCCATGTCCCAGCTGGGCCCGGAGCCTCAGTGGAGTTGCAACACCTACTCTCCAGTCATTGGACTCACACACGACAACTAACAAGGAGATGAGGATGGACAACCACCATACCAAGGAAATGAGAGAGCCTACAACTGCAAGCAAGAGAGTCCCATCCATCGGCTGTATGGGATCGAAGGCCCCTCTCAATTAGAGGTGGAGTGAACATCACCATCCCAGAATCCTCAGGATTGGGGAATGAACTATGGACTAGAGTGTACTTACTGGTATTCTACTATAGCCATTGTGATTCTAGCAATGTAAGAAATTACAACATTGATGTGGAGGCAGTGGCCACTGATGGCTCTGGGGACAAGGATAGGGAAAAAGAGGTGTAATATGAGAGCTTTTTTGGGACTTGGGAATCATCCTGAATGGCATTGCAATGATAGATATAGGCCATTTTATATCATGCCATAACATGCAGAACTGTGTGGGAGAAGTATAGACTACAATGTGAACTATGGTCCATGCCTAATGGCAAAGCCCTAGGATGCATTTATCAATTGCAATGAATGTGCCACACTAATGAAGGATGTTGTTTATGTGGGAGGTGTGAGGAGTGGGGCAAATGGGAATCCTTATATTTTCTGTGTAACATTTATGTAATTTAAGTATCTTACAAAAAATTTAAAAATTAAAAATGAGAATAATAATAATAAAAAAAAAGAAAACAAATAAGAGAAATATTGGTGGCAGGCAGAATAATGCCTCAAAAAGTATCTACATCTTAATTACTTACATGGCAAAAGGGACTCTACTGAAGAATACCATCAAAGACCTGTAGATACTATGCTGAGTCAGGCAGGTGAGAACTTTATAATCGGTATTTCTTCCTTGTTCCAGTTACACAGGATTCAAACCTCCCCAGCTTGTAGGGTCTTCTTGAGACAATATATATGACAAAAGTTAAGATATCTTGCTGTACTTTTTTCTGTTTCAAAGGGGCATGTCAAAGATCTCTAGCCCTCTGTTTTAGATTTTGAGTAGTTCTGTGTAGTTAGATCTTAAGAATAGGGGCCTAGATGATGAAAGATGAGGCTAAATACATGTGAGTGGCCACTCCACAATGACCAGGTATAGCAAGCCAAGGAGTAGGTTATGTTCACACAATGGGGAGCCAAGAGAGAACTGAAAACAAGGAAGCACTGTGATCAGTAATGTAAGAGGTAAACAGATATTGAGGGGAAGGGTTTGGCTTTGTACATGTTGAGAACAAGGGCTATAGGATATATAGGTAGAGTTGCTCAGAAAGCCACTGAATAAATAGTGCTGGAGTGCAGTAAAGAGCTGGAGGTTAGGTGAAGACAGAATGGAAAAGTTCACACATGGAAAGTGCATAGAGTTGCAATAGAAAGTGCCTAGGAAAGCATATTGAAGAAGACACCCATTTAAGGAATGTAGCAAAGTTGTAACTCATATAGATAATTACAAAAGAGCAACCTGAGAGGGAAAATCACAGCCAAGAAACAGAATTAAAAGAGTTTAAAAAGGAAATCATCATCTACTGTGACAAATAATGAGTGTTATGCTTTTAGATGTAGAACAACTGGGTGGGGTGAGAGGAGTCCTGATTTGTAGCTTTTGATGATTTATGTGTTATAACTACTCCTAATATATTTGATTTCAAGCTACCAATGTGATGCCAAAGTTTGGCAATAATAGACTATGTGCAATTAATACTTAAAACAAATAAAATAAAGTCCTGGTGTTTTGATTGGTTTTTATCATAATCTTTTTCATACTTTGGACAAGTCATTCACCTATTAGAAAAAACTAGAATTAAAAGGAAGTATATATATTCAGGACATCAAATAACCTATAAATTATTTTTAGGGCAAAGATAATATTCTCAATGTTTTGAACACTGCTTCACCATTAAACAATAGTGCTATTATAGAGACTTTTGTGTAGCAATTAAATATATGTTCTCCATTTAATTCCATTTGATATCTAACTAGCCTTTTTACAGGGTTTTCTACTAAGTCAAGACACTCAATGATATTGCTGATGAAGTGGTGGCTGATTAGGGTAAGAGAAGGGAAATAATGACTTGAAAGGACAAAATACCTGTCCATGATAATTTCAGTAGTTTTGCGTCATCAAGACTGCCTCATTTGCATGAAATCTTCTATTAAAGCCAAACAATCCCATGTTTTCAGGTTGTTTTCATTCCATCCATTGAATTCATTTAAACAAAATCTGACTCTTACATTCTGTTGCAGTCAGCCCTATAATGTTGTAAGAATTTATCATTTGGAAGATTGACTTATTTGACACTGACTTAATACATTCATTGACTTGACTCATTTATCTGGCACTACCTTACAAGGCCTCTTGTCACCTAGTTTATCTTAACGTACTTCATCTTTTATCAAGGTACACTTTTTTCCTGCTTGGAAAGATGCACAAAATACTCTTCACTTAAATTAGAATTTCATGTTTTTTATTTTCTTTTTTCAGAGCACTAAAATCACTTGCTGGTTACTGTAATGAGTTTGACTAGAGCTTTCTAGCCAAGGGTTCCAAAGACAGTGGAAACTCAGTTATAGCTCATCAAAGCCTGCCTTATAGCCACTATCGGAAATCATGTCCATTATTACTGATGTCATTTTTTAGGATTTCCCATCCCTTTCAGAGGCCTGTAATAAACCAATTAAAATCTCAAACACTTAAGTTTTTCTGTGTTTGAGAATAAGTTTTGTTTGTATTATATTAATTGGTCTGTTGAAAAATTCTTCTTTTTCACTTTGATTTAATGTTATTTACTAGCTGAACTTACTCTGTTGCTTCAGACATCTTCATTAATCTCTATTAAATAAGTACCTGCTTATTGATACCCTCCCAGGAGCACCTTCCATAGAGTTGCCAATTGAAATGCAGATTGATCATATGTAAATATCTGCAATTCACAGTCTGAGCTAGTGATTTTTAATTTTGTTCATGTTTGAAAATTGTTTATTTTCCTACTTTATATGTATAGTATGTTTCTAATGATTGACAGTCATATAAATAATTATTGTTACTTATTTCAGTGGCTTTAGAGAATTGCTCTTTGCTCCAAAAATTGAAGTTCATATGCCTTTCTTAAGCTCTGCTCTCAGATAAGCATGGCTCTCTGCATTTATTAAAAATTTGTTTTCATGTGGTCAAATAATAGAAAAACTGTCCAAAGATTTTTATTAATTTAGATTAATCTTACTGATGCATGACTTATCGAGACTAACATGGATTAGCACAAAACAATAGCTAAATATCAAGTCAGATTCTTGCCGCACTGTTTACTTTGCCCTTCTAGTTGTAGGATAATTTTTTAAATAATTTTTCTCTGCACATAATTTGTACAGTCAGTAAACTCTCTCTGACATTGCCCATAATAATATCTTCATTTTAATGCAAGTGAATTCCCAAGATTTTTTGGTTCCATTGGTTTTGCAAGGATATATCTACTACTATAGCAACCATCCCTGTGCTCTGTCACCGTATCAAGTGATGTTCAGTTGACAGAAGCCAAAAAACCAAACTGTATACACTGTAAGATTCCATTTCTATGAAGTTCTAGAACAGGCAAAACTAGTGTAATATGATAGAAATTAGATTAGTGTTTCCCTTTTGTGGTGGTTGGGGTTAACTTGGGACATTGAGGGGTTCTGGAAATATATCTTGTTTTTCAGAGGTAGTTACATTGCCCTAGACATGAGACAGAAGTCATGGAACCCTACACTTAAAATCTGCATTCTCTTATCCAGAAATTATATCCCGGTAAAGTTGACAAAAAACAGTAATTTGTGATAGCAAGCCTGCAGGACTGTGAAAATGGCCCAACAAATTACTTAAATAGAGTAATTAGGAAGCAGAATTTACTTTGGACAGATTTCTTCCAATTTCATGGTCCAAGGACAATAACAACCAAAAATGCAGTTCATATAACAGCTAAAAATACAGGTAAAAATACCTGTCAAGGGACATACTATGATCACAGAAGTTGTTTTCCCAGGGCGAAGCTTATCCATTGCTTTCTGGATGTGCTGATCCCTATGATTTCCCTAAATGTGGGAGATTATACTGTGCAATTTGTGCAGTAGTGGGGACTGTGCTCCCACACCCCCTGTAAAATAGATAAATAAATAAACAGATAAACAAATAAATAAAATAAAAATAAAAATAAAAAATAGAGACCATTCTAAAATTCTCTCTAAAAATAGAGTGCATTTAAGTGTTAAGACCGCAAAGAAAAAAAGCATTCTTTAAAGAGGTATATGGTTATGCTTAGTTATAGATGTCTGATAATTAATTAGAGTGGCCATACTAGCCTGATAGAAAGTACTGAGGGGAGATAAATTATTCCCTGTTTGATTTTAGACAGAAAACAAGCATAAAAAGCTATATCTGAAAACACACCAGGTGCTGCTCATAGCAACTGCAGCATCAAGTCAAAAGCCAGTATTTCTATGTAGTAAAGATGTGAAGGAGCTACTGGTAGTCAATTAGAATCCTCAGTACACACTTTGCAGATGGATAATGAGCACGGCGAGCAGCACCAGCTTTAGAAAAGAAGTGCAAAATTTATAAAACATAGCATTGGGAAATCTTTTTTATCTTCATTATTCAGACACCTGGATAAAATCATTTAGAAAGAGAAAAATGTGCAGCTGGTGATTAGGATGTCTTACCTGGAATTTGAGCTAATATAAAAGTGTTTGAAAAAAGCTAATGTGCCATATATATATTTTATATATATATATATATAATATATATATGATATTAATATCAGAGTTGATATATTATTGATATTATTGTTTGGTTGTGTCTCTTGTAAGTACAGACAAGTGAGTAAAAGGATCCATTTCTACTCAATCAATTAGTATTTGATTTTCCATTAAAGGATGCCTTAGGGTCTATAACAAGCGTTGGGCCTGTGAATTTTGTAAAATCTCCTTCATATTTCTGAGAGGAAGAGATATAATGCTAAAATAGCTTTACTACTTCTTTTGTCTCCTGATTCTGTTGGAATAATTCAATAATAGGCCATCATTTTTGAAGACCATATATTGGAAAACCTTGTCTCTTCTAAATCATATTAATTTTTCCCACAGAGAAAAGTGTGCACTTGATATTGATTTCTAAAATTAGGAGCTCCCTACATAAACGAAAGACAGCAAGTCCCCAGAATCGTTTCTTTCTCTGAGAAGGAGGGTGATCAATAGTATGTCACATGCTGTTTAGTCTTTTACTAGGTTGAATCCTGAAACAAGTATCACATCTTATTGATAAGCAATCTTCCACACAAAAAATGAATTTTTCCTGTCATCATCTATATGAGACAAGTGTGAGAAGAAAATATTTCCACCCAAATTGCTTCACACACCTAATACGAGGTACACACTAATCTTCATTATGTGACAGAAGTTATTTCAATTATTTAGCTTAGGATAACAATGATTTGAATTTGACTTCAATGTAGAAAACAGCCACAGTACATTTTCCATTTAGAATGAATGTAGTACAAATGAGGTTTAATTTTAGAATATAGTTATAATGTAACTTTTGTTTAGAAATGCTGCAGTTCGAATGTGATTTTATTTCAGAAAATCTGCAGTTGAAAATTCCATTTTCTTCAGAATGCCGCCATGTGAATGAAGCTTTTGAGCAGAATACTTGCTGTTACCAACTACCTTCCATTCACAGGACTGCCCCCTGAATGTGCTTTCAATTAGAAAATCTCAATAAGCTCATTTTAAAACCCAGAAAACCTGATTCAACTCTATAGCTTTGGATTAGCAGACTATTTTGAAACTCAGACCCTACTGTTTATGAATCATCCAAATACAAATAGAAAGTAAAAATCATGTGCTCAGAGAAAAGTTTTTTCTCAATTATCCTTTTTATGTGATGGGGGCCAGGGCAAAAGGACAGATGGTTTAGTCAACACACACAGGGTCATGTGTCTAATCACAATATCTACCTCCTATCACATACAACTCTATCTGTAATCGCTTGTAACATTATTGAAAGAAGACATGAAGCAAGTAAGTATAACTCTGTATTTCAGTTACTCAGAATGCATAAAAGATAGCCTGAAAAGTTAGCAAATGAAAAAAAGAATAAAGACCAATAAAAAAGTGTCACAAGAATACCAACCTCCCATTCTAGCAATTGAAAAGCACAAGGATTTACAACATAAAAATACGTCACTTCCAATTTGTTGTAATTCCTTCTTCATCTAGTTCAAATAAGTCCTGTTTCAGGAAAATCTCTAGTAATCATCATATTGACACTTCATCTAGACTGAGTGCTAATGAGCCAGGATCCTTCTGTCATAATTTTTACCCAGGAGCTCATACTGTCACAGCCCATCAAAGAAAGAGTGCCAGGCACATTTTCCGTCTAAAAACACTTTCTTCTTTCAGAAACTTCTGTTTTCAAGTGTAGGGGTTATTTGTTCCTGAATATCTTTTCATCTGCTCTATTTCAATTGTCTACATGACTTATAATGAGATGAAGCAAGAATACAAATGTTCCCTTCACTGTCAATTTATGCCATGCTTTATCCCTTCCAAAATCTGATTATGTTCATTTAGACCAAGCCCTCGAGAAGGAATTCTCCAACAGCAGCCATGTTTATTCCTGATCTGAAAATAAATCACAGCAACTATCTGGGGTAGGAGAGAGAAAAATATTATGATGAAAGGTGACAAATACAGGCTTCCAACATTAAAAATATATGTACTCAAAATGTCTAGAAGCTTCTGAGCAAATCCATTTCAAATTAATCATACTTTCTTAGCTGTATTTTCTTGATTTTTTCCCCCTGACTTTATTAGATTCATCTTGTCATACAATGTGTCTTTCTACTGCTCTGCTAGTCTCTTTAGAGCCCAGAAGCTGATTTATTATCCTAGTGGAGATAGCTAAGCCTTACTTTGAAAATGGAGACTCCTGTTATTCTCTATTTAAGGTGTTTTCATTATTTACATGATAGAAATCCAAATAAATAGGGAATCATTAAGTTGTGGAATCACCACTTCCCACCCTTCCACAAAACAATAAGCATACGCATCTAAACTGGCATGTTATTTTACCCCGAGATGCACTGCCTGTTTTAAGGTGGCACTCCCAACGGAAGAGATGGCACTTTCCTCAGTCTGCGGATATGCCTCTCTTTTCACTTTCCTATCTCCCTGGGTCACACACCTCTACTCACAGTTATTCTGGGCATTTTGAGAGGGGAGCCAATTGATTTTCCCCTGAGTCAGACTACATAGGATTAAGAGGAGAAAGAAAAGTGTTTGTCCACTGAGTTCTTTGCGAGTTGGATAAGAATTGTGCTAGATTTCAGTTATGGAATGTGAACCCTAGGAAAAGAGTTGTTTCTATATTTTCCTTTTTATAATTTTCTGTCACTGCCCTTTTACTACCTAGTAAAAATTCTTGTCAAAATGTTTCAATATTGAATTATGTAAAAACGAGACTGCTATTTAACCACCTGGAAAATAAGGGGAGGCAAGAGAACAAAGTCATAAAGTGTAAAAAACCTGCCCAAATCCCCAAAATAAGAAACGTCATAGGATAACTCTAAAGCAGGTAGAAATAGCAGGTGGAGAGGTAATAATAATTGAAGATGTAGATTCTTTCATAGCTTTGTCTCTTGAACTCCATTGTCATGATGTAGCAAAATAATATATCATCAATATTTTCATGTCAGCCCATTATCGTGATGTCAGGTATTTCAATATGTATTTTCCTAAGTATTTAATATACTAGGGTTTAGGTTTTGCCAATTTAAAAGAATTGCTGTGCTCTTTATTAAATATAATGTCTCAAAAGATTTATATCTGCTGCTTCCACTTCACATCTGCCCGTTCTCTCCTAAGCTTACTCTCAACAGGTGTCTGACTCACTGCTCCACAAAACCACTCTTATTAAGATCACATTGCAGAGCCAATTATCAACTTTCAGAATTCACCTTACTCCACTCAGCAGCAATATTTGACACAATTCATTACTCCCCCAGCCTCAGAATACTTTCTTCACTTAGCCTCAGGAGCTCTGCTCTCTGTTTTAGCCTACCCCCTCACTGACAAGTTTCAATCTTCTTGCAGTTTCTCTTCACCACTCAACTTATAAACACTGAAATGACCCAGGGTTCAGCACTTGGACGTTTCTCTTTTTTATCTACACCCAGTCTCTAGTGAACCTGAAGCCATCGGGTGGCTTTAAATGTCATCCATTCACTGAAGATTCCCAAATTTGCTTCTTCATCCCAGACTTCTCCCCTGAATTCCAGATTTGTAAATTCAACTGGCTTTTCATATCTCTACTCAGGTGTATAACAGGAATCTCAAACTTACTAGGGCTGCAGCAGCACTATCTGATGGACTGCTGAAGATTTGTTCTTTTTCTATAATATGGACTTTATGAGAAAGAGTTATACTGTCAGGAATGATGTTTCACAGTAACCTTACTCCCACCCTACTTGTAGGTGGACTCATATCACTAAATTTGGGCATTGGAATGCAGACGGAGCATTGTAGTTCACTTTGAGTCTGAGGAGAGAGGTATAGAGTGTGCTTTCCTCACCTTTTCCTCTGCATCTGCTGCCCCTCTATGTGTTGGTAGAAGGACAGCAGGATGACCTTGAAGCCACAGAATGGGAGATCCAGAAGATAGAAACAGTTTGACTCTCAGTCAATACTTAAGGCAGGGATGTTTCGAAGAGCTCCCCAACATCAACAACTGATTGCATGTGAGAGAGAAAGAAATAGTTAATGTGCTAAATCATGAAATTTTGGAGAAATTTATTCCAGCATTAACAATCTTACCCTATACACTAGGGTCTAATACAAGTCTAGAAAGCAAACGCCTGACTTGCTTCCTCATCCCACCCCCCAAAAAAGAACAGAGAAACTTTGACCTTCTGGCAGTTTCTTAGGCTAAATCTTTGTAGTCATTCTTTCACACCCCATTTGCAATTCATCTACAGAATCTACTGGCCCAGCTTACAGACTACATCCAGATTCTACTTGCTCTACACAGCAGCATCTTGTCTGAACTACTGTAATATTCTTTTCATCCTTGCTGTTTCCACATTTGTCCACTTATAATATTCTCTGCATTTAATAATGCTTTTCATAGGCAATTCAGATACTGCTGTTCAGGTTCCCAGGCAAGCAAACTCTGCTACAGAGATGAGCACAAAGGAGACTTATTAGAGAGTGCCCTGCAGATCATCACTTCCAGAAGAGAGGAAAGCAGGATTGGGCAGAGGCAAAAGGTGAGCTGCATTCTCAGTGAAGGCCTCAGCTGACTTCAGGTGGAGCTCTGAAATTGGGGTTACCTTGCATAGTTGTTCCAAATTGGGGAAGAAAGACCAAGGCTTTATTCTTTCACATCAGTCATTGTTACAGTCTGCCTCAGGAATGGAGCAAACCTGGGGCAAGGCAATACTTTTCAGTCAAGGCAATTCTAGAAGAGGATTGGTGGCAACATTTCATCACATGCTAGAGTAAGACCTTCAGTCCTGAAGGTTGTCTGGGAGGCATATCACAATGTCCACTACATCTAATCATGTTACTTCTTTGATGAAAATCTCTCAGAAGCTTCCCAGCTTACTTAGGATAAAGATCAAAGTCCTTTCCAGGACTGCCAAGGCCCAAAGTAATCTGGCTACTATGTTTATATTAAACTCTCAATACTGTCCCCTTCTTCCATTTTGTTTCAGCCTCACTGTGCCATTGCTCCCTTGCATGTATCAATCACAGCTTCACCCCAGGTCTTTTTCACTTGCTGTACCCTCTGCCTAGAATATTCTTTCTTCCTATATCACATAGTTTGGTCTCTTAATTCAGGTTTAAGGTTGCCAATTTATGTTTATAAACAACCAGATAGCATATTTAAGGTGGTTGGTTATGTGGTCTTTGTCCAAACATCTCAACTCTGATATTATAATCTAAAACAAGTCATAGACAATAGGTAACTATTTATAAAAACAGGCAATGGGCCAGATTTGGACTGTCAGTAATAGTTTGCTGACCCCTACATTAATCAAATCTTGGCTCAAATGTGGCTCCTCTAGATGCAGTATAGCAGTTAAGAAGCTTGGTTTGGAATCTTCTCCTTCAGGTGATTCTGTATAATCTTAGATTTCTCTGTGCTTAACTTTCTAAAATGAGAATTAAAATAACACCTTCTACCTAACATTATGACAGTGATTAAATGACATAGTAAATATAAAGCATTTGTAAAGATTCATGATGCATAAAAAGTGCTCAATAAAAAGCACCTTCCTATCACTCTGTTTCCTCACATTGCTTTATCACCTAAACCAACCTACCTTCCTTCCTGCCTGCCTTCCTGCCTTCTTCCCTTTTTCCTTTCGTTCATTGGCTGTTATTCAGTCACTGCCTGTGATGTTTAGGCTGATGTGTCAACTCAACCAGGAAATTGTGTCCAGGTGTTTGGTCCAGCAAGCACTGGGTTAATTATAATACAAGAAAATTTATGGACTTTGGTCACCAGTGAGTTTACTGGATGGATGGCTGATTACATCTACATCAATCAGAGAGATTGCCATCAGCAGTAGGTGACACTTTTATCCAATCAGTTGAATACCTTAAAAGGGGAAGTGATTTCAACATTCAGACAGAATTTCCCAGTTCTTCTTTGGACAGCCATCTTCTCCCAGAAACTCATCAAGGACCTTTCATTAGACTTTCATTGGAGCCCCTCATTTGCAGCCTGCCTGCAGAACCTGGACTTGTGCATCCTCACGGTCATGTGAGAGACTCTTTTAAAATCTCATATTATTGACAGATATCTCCTGTTGATTCTGTTTCCCGAGAGAACGCTGACTAATACACTGCCTCTTCCGCTTCCTCCACTAGAATATAAGCTCTATGGTCACATGGGCTGCCCTCTTGATTCACTGCTCAATTTCATGACTCTACCCAAGTGCCTTACATATAGTAGGCTGTCAGTAAATATTTGGTGAATGAATAAATGAATGAAGAGACTTTTGTGTTTGGAGGGCCCTGAATTTGAATCCAAGAGACATGAGTTTTCATTCCAAATACGTTAGTAGTTTTGATTTTGGCCAAGTCATTTGTCTGGGCCATACTGTCCTCATTTGGACAATAGAGACAATAGACTGAAGTGAACAATTTACAGGAAACATTAATCCTATGCCTCAGATCTGTCTGCATCTCCTTTCCTCTTAAGACTTTACTTAAATGTGTACTCATATATTAAATAATGAGATTCAGTGGGCAGCTGTATCATTATGAATGTAGTACCTCACTTTTGGGCCTTGGTTATGCAGCATGGACACCTTAGAACTAGCACAATTGAGACGATTTCTTAGAGAAGCAGGAGCCTCCCTCAACCTCCCAGTATTTCACTGATCTGGCATAACCTAAGAAACGTGTTATGTTACATTTAACATGTTTCTACTTTACCTTCTTTGTAAGTCATGACCCTATTACAAGTAACAGAACCATAAAAATTTTATTTGACAATCTTTGTTTTATTAAAGTTTCAAGGGAATAAAGTAGAATGAGTCTAACTTATAATACTCCCTACTGCTCATATTCTAAAAAGTTCTCTCTCCTCTATCTGCATACCAAACCCCTTTCCAGCTTCTTGTCTACTTCCTCCTATGCATTACTGATGAAGTCAATAATAAACTCCATCAGCTACACATTTCCTGTAGCTATCCTGACCACTATATATAAATTGTAATTCTTCTCCCAGGATTTCCGATTTCTTTTTTTGTTTCACTTCTTTATATTTTTTCCCTAAAGGGCTTATCTGCATGCTGTAATATTATACCCTCCTTATATGTTTATTGCTTAGTTTATTCTTAGAACAATCAAAAGAGTGTTTTGGCATATAGTAGATGCTCAGTATTTGTTGAATATGTTGCTGTTAACATATTGTTTTTCTCTTCATTTTTAATTTACTTGTACATCACTAAAGATAGGGTTTTTTTGCATTAATTAAATGTTTATGGGTTTATTTTCTTTCTAAAGTTAGACCATGAAATTTAGGAATAGAGAGTCTCTTCTTAACAGCTCTACCAAATGCCAAAAAAATTTACAAAATAGAAACTGAATAAACATTTGTTGAATGATTGATTGATTAAATGGATAAATGAATGGTAGCTTAGGAAGGTTATATTTTCTTTCACAATAGCCACATGGCTAAATCCATAGCTTTTGTTGTTGCTGTTTGTTTTTATATTTTAATGTATGATGGATATAGCTTTTTTGTTTTTATGTGTTATAATATTTTGTTTGAAAAAACAATCACATCTAGGCATTAGCAACTATTCAGCTATAAAGACCACAGAAAGTCAATTCTTAACACAAGTGAGTATTTTCAGAAGCCCTGAGATGTCAACACTGCTGGGCCAAACAAAAGATTTTGAAGAAAGAAATCATTACTCTAGAACATTGTGTTTACTAACCATTTCTTGGAATCATTCACCAACATAGAATTATATTTATTATATTCACCTTTCTAAGAGGCTCACTTTTAGTTTCTTTCTCCCTCTCTTCAGGAGAAAAAAAAAAGAAGTAAATTGTATCATTGTCATTGTGAAATACTACAGACAAGGAAAATTTGAGTAACATATATGTCTGTACATTAGTTAAAATATTTACAGGGGAAAAGTGTCAACCCAAAATGCATCTGATATCATTTTAATTATGGAATTATAATTAAATTTAATTATGGGTTTCTAAATCTAGCTTCCTATCTTGTTTTTCACTATATCTAAATGAATCAAAGTAAGCAATTGATTATCCTATTCACAAAGATCTCTAAAAGCAAATTTTTGCAAGATTTTTTGGTTTATCTTCAAATTGTAAAGTATCTGAAATATTTCTTTTATGTCCACATTAACTCTCTTGCTTCATTAATGTAGTCTTGAGTTCTGAGGGAGAAAGAGATCTAGTAACATAAAGATAAAACAATTGTATAACTTTAGGTTTCCTATAGTTTCAAAATAATGTAGCCAAGTCTAAAGGTAGTGATAGAAGCAAATTGAAAATGTAATAACTTCAAATGACTTATTAATTCTTCTAATCAATTCTATGAGAGTTAAAAGCTCAATGTAGAACTATGTGCCAAGTTTTAAAATTATCCCTGCACAACTAGTAAGAGTGGTATAAATAATCTATTTTTAAATAAACTTTAAATTATTGAAAACTGTAAGCTGCATTTTTAAACTATTATCATTATTTTTCTAAATTGGGAAATGTTTTTTTTTTCTATGAAAAAATGAATTTTTCCACAAACATAATAAAGTTCATTCAAAAGCACATTCTGAATGCATTATTTTAATGAAAATCTAAAACTCAGCATCTACTTCTTCCTAGTTTATGTTCTATAATTCTGTTTACCCGCAGTGTAAACTAGAGTGTTTTCTCTAAAGCTCCATACTCCATAGAGAGAAAAGGCTCCTTCTTGATAATCTGTTTTATTTATCCCTAATATTTTATGCAAAGGAATGAACATAAACTATGTACTTCTGACATAACATGGAGAATACAAGCATATCTTATATGTTATAAAATATATTAACTCTTCCTACTTACCTCTCCTCCTTCCATTCTCTTCTTCACCCTCAACCTTCCTTCCATCCTCCTTTCCTTCTTTCTTTTTTTATTAATCAATTTTATTATAAACACAGTCAACCAACTTGCAGTGGTTTGAGACTGTATGTACCCCAGAAAACAAAATTATGCTCTTAAAGCTGGTCCATTCCTGTGGATGTGAACCTATTGTATGTGAGACCTTTTGATTAATGACTTCAATTAGCAGCCTTTTGATTATAGGTTACTACAGTTAAGGTGTAGCCTAGGGTGTATTGTAATTCTCTTACTGGAGTCCTTTACAAATGACATGAATATTGAGAGAAAAGAGAAAGCCACAGAACAAAAAGTTGAAAGCAACAAAACCCAGAAGAGAAGGGAGAGGCCAGCAAATGCCGCCTTGTGCCTTGCCATGTGACAGAGAAGTTCAGGATCGCTGGCAGCCTCTTTGGGGAGAAAGTATCACCTGATGATGCTTTGATTTGGACATTTTTGTCAGCCTCAATATAGTAAGCTTGTAAACTACTAAGTTCCCATTGTAAAAGGCAACCCATTTCTGGTATATTGCTTTCAGCAGCCAGCAAAGTAAAACAGAACTTATCCTTTTAAATTTATTTAGTACAATAGTTAAGCTCCAGAAGGAGCATTTAATTGTTTGCTATTTCTCATCCTTTTTAATGACTACAGAAGTGTTTCAAATGTCTATCACTCTGATAGATTTAGAAATAAATATAAATTTTACCTTATATATGTACTATATAAAGGTCAAATCAGATGATATACTTAAAAATTATACATTGTGTACATACTAGTATTATTTTCATATCAATAAAGTAAATAAATGCTAAACGTGTACAATTCTTATATAAAACTTTACCTTCGGACACTTGTCAGTGTTAATAATTATAAATTAATAGGCTCATAAATTAATTTGATGCAGTTATTATCATGTGAAACTTTTTCCTGAGAAGACTTGTAAAAACATATACAAGTGTTTAAAAAGAGTAAAAGACAGAAAATGGTAAGCCAAAGCCTGGAAGGAACCACATGCCATTGTTCCCAGGCAGCATCACACATGACACATGATATGTTGGGATATACAGGAGAATCCCATGAAAATAAACAATGATTACCACCTCTGGAGTGGTCACTGTATCTAGAATGAGCCATTAATTTGTTTAGATTGTTAATCTGAGCCATTTAGTGTGTTTTATTGGCCAGTGTGTCTAGATTTGAACTTGTCATTCTGCTCAAGCTATGAGTATTTCAAGAACCATTCTTGAATATCAGCTGATCAGTGGGTCTTGTGTGACCAGTTTCTCTCAAGTAAACGTGTTGGAAGTAGTCCTTCTGTTAGAACCTTCAGTTCCCAATGCACAAGCAATGTTCTTTCAGCATGAAAATTCAGCCTCCTCATGGCAAACTCCATGGTTGTTGGTATTATATTTTGTCCCTATCTCACCCTTCCCCTGGCTCTGCCCAACACAGCCAAGATAATCCACAAATGTAGAGTAGGAAAAGTCATAGACAAGAATCCACCCTGAGCCCCAGGTGACATTGGCAGTATGGCTCTTCTCCCTCCATATCATGACCTGTCTTTATTTTCTTACCCACATAAATCCCTCCTCACAATGCAGTCCCAATCCTGCCCTCTCCCACCTCTTGATCTTTGTGCAGTAAGTTCTGGTATGACGTGCTGTACTAGAGTTAGCAGTTTGAAAACAATCTTGAATGCCAGTGTCAGATAAGTAGTGTTTGATATTCTTGTTTATGCCTTATTGTTATAGAATCATCGGCCAGTATTTCAACTCTTGGTTCTGTCATATCTAAAATAGTGATAATAATAAAAACCTATAGGTTTATTGTGAGTTAAATGAATTCTGACATGTAATTTCATTAACACAGAGCCTGACACAGAGTAAGCACACACTGTTATTGTTAGATTCTTAAATTACAATTGGCTAGATTGATCAGGTACAAACCAAGCTTAGTGGAATTTAAAGAAACGATGAAAATTAGGTGTAGCTAAACTTACGGACATGATGGAAAAACCAACTCACTGCTACTTATAAGAGCTGTATTTAAGAATTTGATAAGTGGAGTGGGTCTCTTTTTTCCTGGACTAACACTATAGTCAGCTTCTCTGAACTGTTCCTTTATTTCAAGTCTATTCTATTTTATTTCAAACAACCTAACTTATATATGGATAATCTGATGAGACAGTGGTGTGGTTTTCCTAAACTTTCCACTCTAGGTCATCAGCTTTTATTCATGTCCTCTGGCCCAAAGCTCTTTCTTTTACTACAAGACCTTGGTCCCACTACTGCCACTTCCACCACTTCCAATAATTCTCCTCAAATTCACATTAACACAAATTCAATGAATATTTTGCCATAGGTAAAAACCATTGTAAATCCGTAAGGAAGTATATTTTTCTTCACATTGCACACCTCCTTCCTGTGTCCCATAATGAGAATTAAAGGAAAGTATACATTCACTGAGAGTTTTATCAAGGCATAAGTGAAATAACTTACCAACATTTAGACTCATGTGATTAAGTTTTTAATATTACTATTGTGTGATCTCAGTTAAAGATACTTTAAAAGAGAATATTGTTTATGAAACTTTTGAAAACCAGCCAGAATAAACCATTTAATATTGAATATTATACTAAAATTAAGTAATATTTCAAGGCCTCATCTGACATAATAAGAAACATACAAATATTTAGGAAAAATATGTTTTACTTCCCTCTGTTTTGCAAGAATAATGGATAGTTTCAATATCGGCTAAGAAATTACTAATTATAACTCATAATGCTTAATATCACATACTTTTATGGAAAACATACTCCTAATGGAATTTACCAGATTGACAATTTAATATTATTTATATTATTTCAATTTAATTTATTGAATTATCATTAGATTTTCATTTTGAAAATTTGATAGATATGTGTTAGTAAAAAAGAACAAATGTTTCCTTTTGTCCTACAATTTAATGCTTAGTAAATAGCACAACTGGTGTTTATTTTGGCTGAAATTTGTGTATATTTCATGTTTAGTAAACAATATACTTGTTCATATTTTTACAAGTATTAATGAATCAATGAATGCAAAATATTTGTATGCTACACACGAATAAAAGTGAATAACAGTTTAACAAATACATAAAACAAATTCAAAATGTGCCTTTCCAGATTTGATTTAGCTAATTATAAACACTGTATCAGAAGAGTTATTAAGCAATCAAGGAAAAGGCTTCATTTCAGATGCCAAACTATCTTGATATTTAGAAAAGCAGTAGAGCAGTAATTCCACTGCTGTCTTTATGAGTGTCTTACTTAAATTGGGTATTGATGTGTTTGGTCCCCATTGCTAAATGGAAAAAGAAATCTTTGCTCAGAGCAATTAAAAGGACTGAAGGGATGATAAATAATGAGGTGTCTATGAAAAAGAGCAAGTGGTGTCTAACAGGCCTGCCAACGACCTCTCTTCCACTATCGCAGCTCCAGTCAGAAGATTTGATTATGTTGTTATGCAACAAGGAGAGTCCCTGAGTAATGAACTGCATACCTGCTTTGCATGGCTTTTTAGGCATTTCATAGCTATGGCTGTTTTGTGCCACACCATTTTCTGGAAACTGCATAGATCACTGCAGGAGTTCAAGACATTTATGAACCATTTATTTTTATATTAGTATCTTTTTATCCCCTTTGTTTAGATTTAAATTGGTGAAATAAGTTGAACAGGATTTAGAAATGTCTGGTTTATGTAGTGTTTCCAATTTCCCTGTCAATGTAGTAGTAGTTCTAGTTAACAACTTCAGAAAAATAGATGTGGTCTGGTTTCCCTATAAGGCTGCATGGATGATCAAGACCAGGAATCCCTCATGCCCAACAATTATCCCCTCTACCCTGCAATCCCCCCCAGCAAAGGAACCCATGATACATACCCCTTGCTTCAGTATTTGTCCGTAAGCAACCACTTTATATTACCCTCCTGTGTCTCCTCTAGGAGAACACTCTGCTGCTATCCAGTCTGTCTTTTTAACTCCCTGAGAATAAATTACAGACCTGCAAATTGAGTCAACCCATATGCAGTAGTGGCTCAATACCAAACTGTTAGTTACAGTTAACTATTTCTCAGTTCTCTTGTTGTGGTAGATTTATTTTCCTTTTTTTTTTTTTGCCCTTGATAAACTTCATCTGGGTGATCTGCACAAGCCTATCTCTCTTAAATTTACCTAAAGTAGTTTGGCTATCTGGTTTTTATCCAGTCTGTTGACAATTAGATTGTAGTAATATAGTAAAGTAGACTTTTTAAGACCAAATTGTTCCCTACCAAAAAATGACTATGTTTCAGGTTATTGTTTACGAGGCCATTGTTTCCATTACCCTTTCAGTATAAAACATGTTATTTAAGTAACTTGGTTGTTATTTGTTACTATTGTAATGGCAAGTTTGTAAAGGGAAACAGATTGGCTAAGAAATTCTGGTCTAAGTCAACATCATGCCCAATGTGGAGGGAAGAAAAATATTCTCAAGGATTCTCTAATGTTTTCTTCTTGGTCCAGACAAATGTCAATCCAAGGGGAATCCTAATAGACATGTGTTTAACTGAGTTACACAACCGTGAAGTATCTTAGGGAACAAAAAGGAGCTGAGAAACATGGCTCTTGGCATCATTATAAAGTGCATTTGGATTTATGAAAATGGTCCCATAGAGGTTGGTTAGAGGAGGCAACCCTGTCTTTATATCATGGCCCAAAGACATTTCTTAGGTTAGTAAATCATAGAATATACTCTTAATTTATATTCTTGATTATTTTAAATGTTTATAATAGTGTCAGAAACATAAGATTTATGGTATTGCAAATAATAATAGTTATCTTTCACTGCACAAAGACTACTTGATAGGACCTGCACATGCAATTATCTATAAAACATCGTTTCAAGATGCTCCTTGTCTCAGAGAAGAAGACAAACAAGGGAAAGTGTACACACATCCAATGTTACATGTTAACTACTACTGTTTCTAAAAGACGTACACTAACATTTGTCAAGAGATTGCTATATGTCAGGCACCATTCTAAGTGATTTACACATATAACCTCACTTAAACTCACCAACCTAGGAGAAACGCAATATTGCTCCTATTTTGCACAAGAGGAAACCAAGCCACAACAAAGTTAAGTAGCTTAGTTTGTCTATGTACCCCCAGCTAGTGTGTGGTAGAAAAGATTTGAACCCAAATATAATCTGACACATCAGACATAACAATAATTACCACATGTGCTCTTGAGAGATTGGTCAATGGTATGCTGGGAGCAACAAAGAAGGGCTGAAAAATCTGGAGATAATTTAGAGGAGGTGACATTTCAGGAGAATTCAAAATATGTATATTCAGCAAAATGTTCTACCTTTTTTCCTTAGAGTCCATTGCTGTAAGGTATCTAAGTAAGCACATCTCTTCCATACCCCTCCCCTGAATTCATCTTATCCTTAATTCTAAGGCTTTCAGCCTATTCAGCCCACTTATACTGGATTAAATCACAATCCCTTTCCATTGCTGGATTAAAAAATCAGAACTTGACATGTGGATGATCACTTTGGGGATTTGAGAGCCTAATGTAATCTTGTCTCCTGCAAAGATATCTTTCAAGTTAAGCTTGCAGAACTCCTTTTATATCAGAGTAAGAAAGTTATTTCCTCATACAAATACACCATGTGGATCAGATTAAAGTTTGTAAGACAACCTGATACCTTCATATCATGTGGCACCAACATGATGATTTCCAAACTAAGGGGGAAAAAAGATATTAAGGATTTTCCTGTTCATGAAATAGACTTCTTTCTAACTCTGATGATCAAATAATCTAAATTCAAACTATTTAGCTATATAAATCCACCCTCATTTTCTAATAGCAGTCTGATTAGCATTGAGAATATGTATTTGACTACATTTTGAATCTAATAAACTCTACCAGCTTCCAGCAACATAACAAATTTCCTTTTTATATGAAATTTCTTTGAGGGTTCAAAGTAATTTTTCTGCTAGACTTTAAAATATACTGTTTTGTACAGTATAGTCTTATACAGAGTACTAGAAAACTGAAAATACAAAGTGTATGTGCTAGGTAACTATAATTCAGACAGTAATATCAGTACCTGTATTTTCTTCTCTGTATTTTATGTTTATGCTGATTGTTATTCAGGGGAGGGAAAGTAACAAAAATTAGAGATCAAAAGATAGTAATAGAGAAATTAGAGCAGGTTATATTAAGATGCTTGAGAAATCAAAATCATTCTAATATTCTTCACCATGAAAGAAGAGTTAAATACAACATAAATGCTTCATTGGTTGGTATCATTGTACAATTATAGACATATTCATGTAGTGCTATATAGAGGCTTGTTTCTCAATTAAGAGTTAGAGAATATACGTTAAGTTTAAACAGAATAAATAATTGAATTCTAACCATTTTCCGAGAAGCCCTAAATATACAGAATTAAGAACTTTATTTCTTTGTATACATTAATGTTGGCAATTTGGAATATATCTTCTGAAAGAATTATCTTCTCAAAGTATCATAACATGTTGTGGTAATTCAAGAAATTCAGAATGGATCCATCCAAAATTTGGTTCATATGTGGAAATTGATGACACTACATACACACACAACAAGATCTGTGGAAAGGCTTATTACTCACATAATGAGAATATCTGTGGAGAACAGAGTAGCTCCCAAGAAGATCCAAAACTGGTTTGAGAGAGCAGGGAAAGGAGACTGACTGCAGTTTTTTATGGTGGTTGGGGATGGGGCTGGAGTGAGGATTCAGGAACCTGGCCAGTGTTTGTAAGGTTTGAACTTACCTCCAGTTCTAAAGGCTTGGTCACATGGACATGATAATCAGCATGCCCTGATGTGAAGCAGAAGGGAAGTAGGACTGGTGGGGCCTAAAACACTGGCAGCAATCAAACATCAAAACATGGGGTTAGATTCTTTATTTCACAATGAAGAGCACAATAAAGAGCAGTAGAATAGGTATAACATCAGCAGGGCTCAGCTCACTGGTGTCCTTGGAGGCCACAGAAAGGAGTTTGAAAATAACTCTTAGTAGAGTGAGAAGACATAAAATAGTTTTAAGTATGACATGATATGATTTACATTTTTTAAAAGATGCCAGGTTGCTTGGTAGAGAACAGGTTCCAGACAGACACTGGTGAAATCAAGGAGACCAGGTAGGATTGCAGTAGTCCAAGTGAGGGGAGAAAGTGATTTGGATGAGACTGGTGACATCAAAGACAGCGAGAGAACTAGTGATATATATTTATAGCTACAGGACTGAAGAAGCTTAGAAGTGTGAAATTAGGGAATAAGTGGAATATGAAGAAACCTTAAGTTTTACACTGGAGTACCTGGGTTTGGAGTCATACAATTTATAAAGGAGAAGATTTCAAAGGGGTTAAATGTTGTGTGAAAAAATCAAGAGCTTTGCTCAAATAAATATTTGTTGAAAGGAAAAGAGAAATTAAATTTTTGTACAAAGAGAAATTCTCTAGATGTCACTATTGATATTAATGCATTCATTAAAAAAATAAACTTTTAAATGTGCCAATTACTTAAAGGAATTTTAGGTATATGTACATATATGTAACTGTTTATTCTTAATAAAGTGTAGCAAAATTCATTTCCTCATCTCCAAAATGAAATGACTTCTAGAATACCTTTCTACTGAAATTGTATGTCACTGCCTCTAGGTGTGCAACAAAAGGTTGAAGTATACTATATAAAACACAGGTGTTACACAGTTAGAAGGGGATCTTCATGTTCTAGAATGATGGATGAGTCAAAATCCAATTCCTGAGCCTTGAATATAGAGGCTCTGTTTCTGCATTGTCAGCTAAAAATAAATTCTGTCTTCTACAAACAGTTCTCTAATGATAACAAATGGTCAAATTCCACTTGGCAAAATCCCTTTTTAAGAGTTATTTTTCAGACATTGATGATACTTAATAGCCTGCTTGTGTCCATCCATCCCACAAAAGATATAAAAGCACTTAAAATGAGAGTTAAAATAATCAAGAATGCCAAAGCTTAAGCAAATTTCTTTTCATTTAGGTTATCCACTTTTTGAAGGCCATGACATTACATTTCCCCTGATTGAACTGCCCCTGTTTATAGGGAAATTAGAAAAATATTACCAAAAGGACTTAAGAAGACAAATAGCTTGATCTTAAAGGATGTGATGACCTCTGAACCAGCCTGTCTACTATTTGTTCCTGAAAGTTGCATGAATAATAAATAAATCTATATCACCAGAGGTCTACACAGGTGCTGTGTAAGCCAAAGAATGTAACAGCACAGCAGAGCTTGGGTCTGAAGGCTAATAAATCACAAAATAGTCTATGTAGTAAAACTGCAACAGTAGCATGGCCGGTTGATAGCCGTGACAGCCACACTGAATTACATCAGAAAAAAAGAAACAATTGTAGCCTTTTGTTTTATTCCTTTTAAATCTAATAGAAGCAGAAATACAAGTGTTTACCATTTTTTAGCAAAACAGATTTTTCAAAAGATGGATGTATCTGCCTGTGTTATACATAAAACATATATCATGTCAGCAAGCACTAGATTTCTCTCATGGTTAGAAGTTATGTGATTTAAAACTTATTCCCTAAATTCAGCAGTTAAGGTAGGTGAATCATTTCTCTGCCAAAACATGGAGAAATAGAACTTGTTTTATTGATGCATTCATTCAGTAAGCCCATGATACCTCATTAACTAAAAGAGCCATAAAAAAACTGCAACAATCTGCAAACTCTCATATCAGATTCATTAGGGATTAAGTAAAGGTATTGCAAACAAATTCATGAGGATTGCTAGAAGGTAATCAGATAAGAACCTGTGGTATAATATTAACAAACAATGAGTTTATGTGTAATTGATATTTGCTTGGGTGCTTCTTACCATTCCACTGTTGATTGAAATTCTGAAAGTTGTAACCGATCCAGATTTCTAATTGATAGTGGAATTTTTTATAACAAAATGTGAATCAAAATATATAGCTGTACAAATTTGTTTAGTCCTCAAAGTAAACTCTAAATTAGTCCCTTTGTAAAACAGAAGTAAATAAAATACATTATTTTTACGGTTTTCATTTAAAAAACTACATAGTTATATATAAATAACATGATTATAATAATTTTTCTGTCTTCTTTCAAAATCCATTATAATGTACCAATTTTTGATTGCCTCTTAAAAGTAGCTATTCTGGACAGCAAACTATTACAATTCAATCTCTGCAACCGGTATACCAATTATGACTATATGCCCCTTGGAAATTTAGTTAGCCTCTCTATGATCCAATTGCTTCATCTTTTATCTTTAAAATGAAAATTAATAATAGTACTTACTTCCTAGGATTGTTAGGAGAATTTCATAAATGAATACATGTAAAGTTCTTAGACTCGTAACTAGTACGTGATAAGCAATAACAAAATACTATTTACTTTACCTCCAATCAGGATTCTTCACCTTTTGTGTGCCATGGACTCCTTTGGCAATCTGTTGAAACCCTTCTCATGATAAATTTTTAATACTGTAAATGAAATAAATATGAATAAAAGGAAGCCAACTTTACTAAATATAGTTCTATCCACGCATTCCTGAGGGTCGATGAAAACAAGACCCCATGAGCTACAGTATGTCTGTTACTGCTGATACTCATCTCTTCCATTGTTTTACATTTTCTATAATCTATCTGTGCAGCATCATTTCCCAAGTGATTATGCTTAGTGTACTAATTCTGCGCTGATTCTATTCAGAAAACATAGATTACATCACACATACATGTATGTGCATGTCCAAAATTTTCCAATATCTATACATTTTACAAGATAAATCCAAATTACATTAATTTCTCCAATATAGACCATGTCCAAATCAAATGATGTAGAGCACTTTGTACCAGTATTTTTTTAAATAATCAAATAAGTTGTTTAGTGATAATTTCTAAAATCTGTAGAACAAAAATTTGAATAAATAGTAACATTAAATATACATCAAGAAAGAAATATTTTTCAGAGATCACGTAAATTGAAAGAGAATTGCTTATTCAAGTACAATGCAAATTGAATAAAAGTGTCCTAAATTTCTATAACTAGATATAGCAAGGGATGTTTACAAAGTAGCCAATAATAGGTCAGATACAAAGTAGAAAGAAATAGAGGATGCAAACAGGTGGAAGTTTATGAAATACTTAAAAATGAAAACGAAGTAAATCTTGCTAAAGTTGCACTGCTCAGCACTGAAAAGCCAGTAAATAATATTTTCATAAAATTTCACTATAAAACAGGTGCAACTTTAGTCAATACTTGCATTTAGATCTTGTGTAATAATTATATTTAAAAGTTCCAGAAGTGGAATTGTTTTACACTTATAAACCATAAAACCTATAAAATAATTTAGGTGGTATACTTTTCATTTTACAAATAAATGGAATGAGAAATAAGGGAGAGATATTTCAACACAGTAAGACTTTGAGGTCTTTTTAATATATTAGATTTTAAAATTAGTTGCCAAATAATTTTAGATAGGGATTAATATGCCTGAAATGAGCAGTAATTTAGTAGTTTTAGTATCATTTTATCCATGCTCCCAAAATACTGAAATTATTTTTAAAACAATGAAAAAAAGACTCTCATGAGAGCATTTCACCAAAATGATACTAAACACACTTTCCAAAGGAAACCTTAGCAAGAAAAGAAAAAGAAAATAAATCACTGGTTTGAAGAAGAGATATGTAATTGATAACTAATGTTTGCTTAAAGAAAACCTCATTTTATACAAAAATTCCATTTATGTCTTTTGTTTTAATTTAAAACTAAATAATTCATGATTTAATAAATATAAAATATCTCTCTTTTATTTAGAGGGTTTTCCCATTAAAAGATGAGACAAGATTAGCTTCCACTTTTAGTTTCAGCACCTATATCCCATATTAAATTTAATCACCAATAAAAAAAAAAGTTCATACTTAAGAAGGACATAAGGACTTTGTGAGTAGATAGTTTATAATGTTAGCCAATTACTCTTCAAATTTTTATTTGGACCAGTTCAGAAAAAATGCCAAGGCCCATGTTTTACTCAGAAATGTCAATTTCAAACTCCCTAAAATTATATGATTGTATTAGTGAGGGTTCTCTAGGAAAAACATGACTGATAGGAGATATCTGTAAAGATTAGGGGATTTTATAAAATTGTCTGGTGCGATTGTGAGAATGCATGATTCCAAATTCCATATGGCAGTCTGAAAGCCAGGTTTTTTACATCTATTTTACTTTTAGAAAGCCCATGATATTAGCCAATGCCATAGGTCTCTGCAACTCAGACTGTTTTGATTGCTGCTTTGAGTCTGCTGTTCATCATGGTAGCCACACCCACCTTGTCTTTGGCAATGAAGTGGTACAACTAGATTTCTGACAAAGCGGGATTTGATCATCCCCAAGGTGTTTAAGGATCCCAGTCCAGTGACAGCAGTTACCAAGGTAATATCTGACCTACAGAGAAGAGCAACCACAAAGCTTTCAGAAAATATTGAGTTAGCCTCACAAATGTATTACACACAGTCCTGGTGAAAGGTGTGTCCTCTGGACATTCCTGGCATGAATGAGCAGGTCTTACATGAGAAATGCATCCTAACAGTCCAATCTCTCTATGCCTTTGGATCCCCTCATCTACAGTAGAGCAATTCTGGCATTTCTACCTCAGATAATGTTGGACATCTTTTGATGCAAGTTTCAGCCAGCCACCCAAACAAACTGTTACAGGTCTTTCTAACCTCTCAAGCTACAGCATTGAAACCAGAATCTCTGCTTAATGGGCCCATATCAATAAATTCAGCCTGATCCAACTTTATCTTCCATCCAACATTATTCCACACCCTTAACATCCATTCCCACACATATTCCCCTGATTTATATATATTGGAAATCCCATGCAGTTCTTTTGGAATATAGTGTACTTCCTTATGGGTCACACTTTTTTACCTCACTTTTGGGGTCTTGTTGAGACTTTAGTCTAGTTAGAAGTCTTGAATAAAAGAGGAAAAGTGGAGGGTGAGTAATGATAAGCATTAAAAGTATGTTGTAAGCCAATTACTTCAGTGTATACCACTGCAGTTTCACTTGATGTGACAGGCTTAATCTATTCAGGTAGAGGTTGGATGGCAGACTCCTTGGGGAAGACTGGCGGCCTGGTGGCTGTTTCCTTAAGGTAGACTGGAAAGGGGAAGTTGTTTCCACAGGGAAGACCATTGCAGATTTATCTAGCAAAGACTCAGCAGAATTTAGGGTTTTAATTTCTCACTGCCATCATTACCAACCTGTATATCTCCATCCCTATTTTCAATATTCCATTTCTTTGCAATCAATGCCCTCACCTTAATTGCTGATTTTAGTTTATGTTGTAATTCTGCTACCCACACAATGAGATCCTGGGTCTGGTTTTCAGAGATCTCAAGTCAATGGCTACATGAAACAAGACTTTCTTTTAAGGCACACATAGAAACTGTCGTATTGTTCATGTGGCATTTAAGTTGCAAATTTGAATCCTTCAGCTCATCTCTTTTTAAATAACTGAACCCAACATATTTAGGAACAATCAGCCAACAACATTGTACCTTTTAACTACACAAAACTCTGTTAAGGTGTCAAAAACAGTATCACCCAGAGCCTTGCCCCTTGAAAGCATGGAAGTTGCTGTATCCTGTGGTGATATTTTGTGCATCTCTATTCTCTATTGCCAACTCATGCCTTGGACTATCAGTGACCTTTTGATTATTGGAAACACAGTCATTAAAGCCTTTGAGTCTAATCAGAGTAGATAGCCAATTGCAAAAATCCCAGAAACAATTCAGAAATCCTATTTGTAAGATTCCGTTTCTCAAGAACCACTCTCAGTATCAAGCTGTATTAGTCAGGGTTCTCTAAGGAAACAGAACTGACAGGAGACATCTGTAAATATGAGATTTTATGAAATTTCTCATGTGACTGTCAGGATGCATGAGTCCAAATTCCATATGGAAGGGTGCAAACCAGGAACTCCAATGAAGGTCCTCGATAAGTTCCCCAGGAGAAGCTGTCTGTCTGGAAAAGAAATGGGAATTTTGTCTCTGACTGCTGAAATCACTTCTTTTAAGGCCTTCAACTGATTGGATGAGACATCTCTCATTGCTGAAGGCAATCTCCTCAGTTGATTGTAGATGTAATCATCCATAAATGCAATCAACTTACTAATGTCCATGAAATGTCCCCACAGTACAAGTAGGCCAGTGAGTTCTTGACTATTACCTGGTCAGGTTGACACATGAGTTTAACCATCACAAAGATCAAGGATAAACTAGAGAAAGCAGAATGTATCTGAACTCAAGAGACAATCACAATGTCTCCTTCATCTATAATGCTATAAATCAAAGTCTTAAGTGGCCCTGATATGTCACAGACACATGTTACATACACAGAACATATGCAATACATCACATAGACATACACATTTAAGATTTCATTCCAAATGGGTTAAGAAAAGATTCTGTAGTCGAATTGCCAGCACCTGAAACTTGGCTCTACTTCCTATTGTTTGTGTGTCATTGGGCAAGTTACTTAATTTTCTATGCCTCGGTTTTTTCACCTCTAAAATAGTGATCAGTAATAATATCCATGTTTTAGGGCTGAGGTGAGACTTAAATAGATTAATAGAAGTAAAAGTGCCTGGAATAGTGTCTGGATGAAAATAAACAAGCAAACAAACAAATAAACAAACCAAAAAAGGAAGTGCTTCATAAATTTGGTGTATTATTATGATTATTCATTTACGAATAAGTAAGGCACAGAGTAAATTAATTTTTCACAGCTCCAGCTTGGAACATACCAAAATGAATTCTGAGGAACACTGATTCTTCAGGATGTTGCAAGGTAAAAATGTTGGGGAAACAAAGATTACTAGAACGCTTAGATAGTCACGAAGCAATTCAGTGTATTAAAGGCTCTGTTTATTTTAACCCAAATGGTACCCAATTTATTTTATTTTATTCTTTCAATGGTTTTATTCATTTTATATTAGAGAAGTTGTGAGTTTACAGAACAACCATGGATAAAATACAGGATTCCCTTATACCACCATATTATTAACACCTTGCATTGGTGTAGAATTTTTGTTACAATTGGTGGTAACACATTTTATAATTGTATTTTTAATTACAGTCCATGGATTAACTTAGGGCTCACTGTTTATGTAGTGTAGTTTCATGGATTTTTTAAAAAAATACTTTTTTCTGTTACCATGTATACAATGTAACATTTTAATCACATTTAGATATATATTACAGTGCTGTTGTATATTACAGTAGCACAATGTTGTGCTACCCTTACCACCACCGACTATTAAACATTTCCATCATTCCAAAGAGGAACCCTGTATATTTTAAGCCTTAACTTCCAATTTCCTGTTCCCATTATGTCTCCTGGAAACCTATATTCTAGATTCTGACTATGAGTTTGCTTGTACTAATTATTTCAAGTCAGTGAGCTCATACAATATTTTTTCTATTGTGTCTGGCTTATTTCAATAAACATGAGATCTTCAGGGTTCATCTATGTGTTGCATGTATCAGGACTTCATTCCTTTTATGACTGAATAATATTCCATTGTATGAACTACATTTTATATGTCTTTCTTTGGTTGATGGACACTTATGTTGCTTCCTTTTTTGGCAATAGTGAATAACGCCACTATGAACATCGGTGTGCAAATATCTGTTTAAGTCTCTGCTTTCATTCCTTTTTGTATATACCTAGTAGTGGGATTATCAGGTCAAATGGTTAGTTCTATACTTAGCTTTCTGAGGAACCCCCAAACTGTCTTCTGTATTGGCTGCTCCATTTGACATGGCCATATGTTTTTGTGGCTTTAATATGTAGTTCCCTAATGACTAATGATGTTGAGCATTTTTTCATGTGCTTTCTGCCCATTTGTATAGCATCATTGGAGAGATGTCAATTCAAGTCTTTTGCCCATTTTTTCAATTCAGTTGTCTGTCATTTTATGGTTCAGTTGAAGGATTTCTATATATACTCTGGATATTATACCTTTACCAGAAATGTGATTTCTAAATAGTTTCTCCCATCGTATATGTTGTCATTTTATTTGCATGATAAAGTCCTTTGAGGCACAAATATTTTTAATTTTCAGGAGGTCCCATTTATCTATTTTCTCTTTGGTTGCTTTTGTTTTATATGTAATGCTAAGGAACCATGTAGAACAAAAATGTACTGAAGATGCTTCCTGACTTTCATTCTGGGAGATTGATAGTTCTGAGCCTTATATGTAGGTGTTTGATCAATTTTGAGTTGATTTTTGTATACGGTATGTGGTCAAAGTCTTTCTTCTCTTTTTGCAAATGGAGATCCTGTTTTTCCAGCATTATTTGTTGAAAAACTATTGTTTCTCAATTGAGTGGTCTTTGCCCCCTTGTCAAAATTCAGTTGTCCATAAATGTGAAACTTGATTTCTGAACTTTCAGTTGATCATTTGTCTATATTTCTGTCCTTATGCCAAACCATATTGTTTTGGTTACTGTGGCTTTGTAATAAGTTTTAAGATTGAGAAGTGTGAGTCTTCTAATTAATTCTTGTTTTTCAAGATGTCATAACTACTTGAGGCCCCATACCTTTCATATAAGTTTGATGATTGGTATTTCCATTTCTGCAAGAAGATTGTTAAAATTTTGATTGGGATTGTGCTGAATATATAAATTTCTTTGGATAAGATTGACATCTTAATAATACTCAGTCTTTTAATCCATGAATATGGAAGATCTTTCCATTTATATAGGTATTATTTGATTTCTTTTAATAATTTTTAAAAAAATTTTAAAATTTTTAATGAAACTTTAGATTACATAAATATTACATCAAAAATATAGGAAGATTCCCATGTATCCCACCCCCCTACCCCTCCCACACTTTCCTACATTAACAACATCTCTCATTACTCTGGTACATTTGTTACAATTGATGAAAATATATTGAAGCATTGCTACCAACCATGGACTATAATTACATTATTGTTTTTGCTTTGCCTCACATAATTTTATAGGTTTTGACAAAATGTATAATGGCCTGTATCAGGTATTGCAATGTCATGCAGAACATTTCCAATGTCCTGAAAATGCCCCCATGTTACACCTATTCTTCTCTCTCCCTCTCCTCTGAACCTCTGGTGGCCAATGCCTTTAGATCAATGATAAAAATTTTTCCATTGCTAGAATAATAAAACTCTATGATAGAATATTAAGTCTACTTTAGTCCATTGTTCATTCCCCAATCTTAAGGATTTTGGGATGGCGATGTCACTTTCTTTCTAATTAAGAGGGGGCTTAGGTCTTATGGGGCAGATGGATGGAACTGTTTTGCTTGCAGTTGCAGACACTCTGTTCTTTGGGATGGACATTGCCCATCATCATCTCCTTGTTAGTTGTCTTGGGTGAGTCCAGTGAACTGGAGAATAGATGTTGCAACTCTGCTGAGATTCAGGGCTCAAACGGCACACGAACAGATCAAACATTTAAGTCCCTGGGACATATTTAATAAGTACAATATTGATTATAATTTCAAATAAAAGGGGCTGAAGAGTCATGTGTACAGAAATTATAAATGAGTCTAAGTCTGTTACATTGGGGAGCACAAACACCAACGTAAGGCACGCTGACAGGATGCCAAACTCCTGAGTTTTTCCACCCTGCTTATATTGTCCAAATATCTCTAGAGCCCTCAGGAGCCCTTCTGTTTGATGCACTGTTTATTGTGGCAGTCAATGAGATCCTGCTGAGATGTGCAAAAGCATAACTTCTGGAATGATCTCTCAACTTACTTTGAAATCTCTTACCCATAAAAACTCATTTGTGTTTAATATTTCCCCCTTTTGGTCAAGATCTTTTTCCAGATGCATTGCTAGTCAGTGCTTGGTAATAAACCCTCAGTGCTAGAAAGGCTCATCCCAGGGAGTCATGTCCCATGCCAGTGGGAAGGTAATGATTTTATATGTTGATTTTGGCCTAGAGAGAGGCCACATTTGAGTAACAAAGAGGCTTTTAGGAAGTAACTTTTAAGCAATGTATAATACTAGGCTAAGTTTCAATTTCATAAGAACTTGGTTCATAAGCACAACCATTTATGCCAAGGGCCTGGCATAATGGTCTGTCCTCCTCCACTAGGCACTGCCCATGTACTTGGGGCGATTTGTGCTGCTCTATTAGAGAATATAGCAGGACTCCCCAGGATAGGAATTCAATATTCTTTCAGTTATTGTGTGGGTCTCCACCCACCAAGACAATGCCCCATGAACACTTGAACACTTTCGTATGCTTAGAGGCATGCCCCAGATTCATCTCTCCTCACACATCCCCACATCACTGACATCCCACATCAGTGACACCCCTGCCACACTTGTGACCTTTCTGTGATCCAAAACATCTCCAAAACAAAGCCAAAAAAATAAAATAAAATAAAACTAGTAGGAAAATAAAATAATAAAAATATCAAATAAAATACAAATATAAAAAATCAAAAAATTAAAATAAAATAAAAATTTTTTACATTGTGTCTTTCATCACTGTAAGATCTGTTATCTTTTATGTACAGCAACAATTTCTTCCACATGTTCTTCCAGTGACTTATTTTTTCACTTTATTGTCAAAGGAGCTTTAGGTTTAGTATATAGGTTATAGAAAAGTAGGGGATTCCCATATACCCAATGCTCTCCACCTTTTCCTCTCTCCCCATTTATGACATTTTACATGTGAATGGTACATTTGTTACAAGGATGTACAACTATTGAATCATTGCTACTAACCATGGTCAATTATTTACATTATGGTTTACATTTTGCGCCATACACTTTTATAGGTTTTGACAAAATTTAAAATGGCCTGTATCCATTATTGCAAGATAATGCAGAATGAGTACACATCCTTTACATCCTTGGTTTGAATTATTTCTAAATATTTGGTTCTTTTTGTTGCTATTGTGAATGGAATTTTTTTTCTTGATTTCTTATTCTGATTGTTCAGTACTTGTGCATATAAACACTACTGATTTTTGCTTGTTTATCTTGTACCCTGCTACTTTGCTAAAATCATTTATTAACTCTAAGAGCTTTATTAATTTTTCAGGATTATCTGTATATGGGATCATATCATCTGCAAATAGGAAAAGTTTTACCTCTTCTTTTACAATTTGGATGCCTTTTATTTTATTTTTTTCTTGCTTGGCAAGGCTTCCAGTAAAACGTTGACTAACAGTGGTGACAGTGGGCAACCTTGTGTTGTTCCTGATCTTACAGGGAAAGCTTTCAGTCTTTTACCATTAAGAAGGATGTTAGCTGTGGGCTTTTCATGTAAACACTTTAACATGTTGAGGAAGTTTTCTTCCAGTCCTAGTATTATAAGTGTTTTTATCAAGATGGGATACTGGATTTTGTCAAAGGCCTTTTCTGCATCAATTGAAATGACCGTGTGTTTTCTTTTTTCCTTCATATGTTGAACGAATGCTGCATGCCAGAGATAAATCCAAAATGATCATGGTATATAATTCTTTCAATATGCTGTTGGCTTTGGTTTGATCATATTTTGTTGAGTATTTTTGCATCTATATTCATAGGATATTGGTCTGTGGTTTTCTTTTCTTGTGTTATCTTTATCTGGCTTTAGTGTAAGAGTGATGATAATGGCCTCATAGAATGAATTATCAGTGTTCCTTCCTCTTCAATTTTTTTAGGAGTTTGAGCAGTAATGGTGGTAAGTCTTCTTGGAATGGTTGGTAGAATTACCCATGAAGCCATCTGGCCCTTGGCATTCCGTGTTCATAAGTTTTTGATGACTGATTCAATCTCTTTACCAGAAAATGGTTTGTTGAGGTCTTCTATTACTCTTGATTCAAAATAGTTAGTTTGTGTGTTTCTATGAATTTGTACAATTCATCTAGGTTAACTAATTTACTGGCATATATTTTTTCATAGTATCCTCTATACTCTTTATTTCAGCGGGTTTGTTGTAATCCCTTTTTTCCATTTCTGATTTTCATTATTGTATCCATCCTCTTTTTTACTTTGCCAGTCTAAATAAAGTTTTGTCAATTTTATTGATCTTTTCAAAGAACCAAATTTTGGTTTTGTTGAGTGTAGCCATTGGCGAATTTAATGTAATTATGATTTCCAAAAATATAATTGGATCATGCTTGTAAACTGATCTGTTAATCTGGGCGTGATTTTATGATTAGGGCATTGACTGGGCCACGTCAGTAGGGCATTGAGGCCCACCCCTTGGTGGATGGGGAATCAAATATAAAAGGCATGGCAAGAACAGAGTTGAAGCAGTTTTGAGTATGAGTTTTTGAGAAGAAGTTTTGATGTTGGAAAGAAGGCCCCAGGAGAAGAGAAGCGAGCCATTCCCCTGATCATCTACAGCTGACCTTGTGGAGGAAACAGGAGTTAAGCCCGGAGAGAAACACAGCCCCGGGAAGAGAGGAAGCCCAGAAGCCTGAACCCTGGCAAATGTTGGCAGCTGTCTTGCTCTAACATGTGGCAATGGACTGTGGTGAGAGAAGAAACTTAACACTTTGTGGCCTGGTATCTGTGGACTTCTACCCCAAATAAATACCCTTTATAAAGACCAACCCATTTTTGGTATTTCACATTAGCACCCTTTGGCTGACTAATACATTGAGTGTATTTTTTTTCTATTTCTTTTATATCCTCTCTAATATTTGTTATTTCATTCCTTCTGCTTCTTTGTGTTTAGTTTGATTTTCTTTTTCTGGTTCTTCCATTTTGAGGTTAGGTCTCTGATTTGAAGTCTTTCTTCTTTGTTAATGTAAGTAGTTAGAGCTAAAAATTCCCCCCTCAGCACTGCCTTCACTGCATCCCATAAGTATTGGTATGTTGTATTTTCATATTCATTTGATTCAAGATATTTCTTAATTTTGCTTGTGATTTCCTCCTTAACCCATTGGTTGTTTAAAAGTATGTTGATTAATTTCCACATATTTATGAATTTTCCATTTGTCTCTTTTGTTGATATCTAGCTGCATTTCATTTTGGTCAGAGAAGGTAATTGTATGATTTCAATATTTTTTGAATTTTGGTACTTCTTTTGTGGCCTAACATATGGTGGCTCTTGGAAAGTGATCCATGTGTGCTCAAGAAGAATGTGTATTCTATTTTTGTTGGGTAAAAATAGATATGTCTGTTAGGTGTAGTTGGTTTAAAGTATTGTTTAAGTCTTGCATTCCCTTATTGACCTCCTGGCCTTAGTAAAGTCTCCTACTATTAATATAGAATCATCAATTTATTCCTTTAAGTCTGTCATTTTGTTTCAAATATGCTGGGCTCTGTTGTTAGGTGCATATATATTTAAAATTGTTGCATATTCTTGTAGAATTTCCCCCTTCATCACTATATAATGACCATCTTTGTCCCTTTATCCTGTTTTTGCCTGAAAGTCTAATTTATCTGAATTTTTATAGCTACCCCAGCTGTCTTTTGTTTACTTCTTACATGATACATATTTTTCCTCCTTTTACTTTCAATCTACTTCCATCATTGAATTTAAGTTTAGTGTTTTGCATACAACATATAGCTGGGTCATGTCTTTTTTATTCATTCTAATCTCTGCCTTTTGATTGGAAAAATTCAAACAATTTACATTTAAAGTCACAACTGATAATGTAGGACTTTCTTCTCCAATTTCCTATTTAACCTTTGTATGCTTTATAACTCTTTTGTCCCTAAATTCTACCATTAATGCCTACTTTTATATTTATTTTTTTGTACATTGTATATTCAAAACCTTACATATATAATTACTTTTAATTTACTTACATTTTAGCACCTGTAAGCAATAAGAAGGGGAGTTACTTACCACCACAAAAATACTGGCATTTATAATTACCCAAATGGTTACCTTTGCCATGAGTCTTGATTTCCTTATGCCACTTTGAACCACTGTCTTATGTCCTTTCCTTTCAGTCTGAAGAATTCCTTTTAGTATTGCTTGTAGGACAAGTCTAGTGGTGATGAATACTCTCAGCTTTTGTTTATCTGGGAATGTTTTAAACTCTCCCTCGTTTTTGAAAGAAAGTCTCACTGTGTATAAAATTCTTAATCCTTGGCAATTGTTTTCTTACAGCACTTTAAGTATTTCAACCCTCTGCTTTCTTGCCTCAAAGGTTTCTGATGAGAAATCAGCTCTCAATCTAATTGTATATAACATGATGCTTTTCTCTTGTACCTTTCAGAAATCTCTCCTTGTCTTGTTCCTTCAACAGTGTGATCAATATATGACAGGGTGTATTTTTCTTCACGTTTTTCTTTTTTGGTGTTTTCTGAGCTTCTTGGTTATGTACATTCATGTCTTTTGCTAAGTTTTGGAAAATTTTCATCATTATTTTTTTAAATATTCCCTCTGCCCCTTTCTCTCTTTCTTCTCCTTCTGGGAATCCATAAGGCATATATTGGTATTCTTGATGGTGTCCTTACCTGAGTTAGGGTATTTTTGCTTTTAATATATCTTTCTGCTCGTCAACCTGACTCCTTAAGTCTCTTGCTTTTGAGTTTACTGATTCTTTCTTTTGTCAGTTCCAATCTGTTCTTGAAAAATCTCCTGTCAATTTTTCATTTCTGTTTGTGTATTCTTTGACTCAAGTAGATTTGTTTGGTTCTTTTTTTTTTTTAAAGCAAATTGATTTTATTTAGTTATGCTGTGTTTTCAGTACCAGCTCATAAAAATCTATATCTGCAAGCATGTCATCAGAAATTTTTCAGATTGTCAATATAAAAGTTGATATACATCTATCCTTCTGACAGTACCACGCTGTTTTTTAAAAATATATATATTTTTTAAAGAAAGTTAGATTACATAATTATTGCATAAAAAATATAGGGGATCCCCATATGCCCCACTCCTTAGCCTCCCACATTTTCTCACATCAACATCCTTCATTAGTGTGCTACATTTGCCACAATTGATGAACACATCTTGGAGCATTGCCACTAAGTCATGATTAAGGTTTATATTCTAGTTTACACTCTCTCCCTCACACTTTTTGCTATTACAAGATATACAATGGCCTATATCTGTATTGCAATGTTATTCAGGATAATTCCCAAGTCCTGAAAATGCCCCCAAATTACACCTATTTTCCTCTCTCCTTCCCCTCACAATATCCAGTGGCCACTGCCTCCACATCCATGATAAAAGTTCATCCATTGCTAGGATCACAAGTTTACAGTAGAACAACTGTAAACTAGTCTAATCCATTGTCCATTCCTTAATTCTGTGGATTCTGTGATGGTGAGGCCCACCCCACCTCTAATTGAGAGGGGGCTTAGATCCCTTGGGGCAGATGGATGAGACTTTTTTGCTTGCAGTTGCAGACTCTCTCTATTCCTTGAGATGGTTGTTGTCAGTCATGATCTCCTTGTTAGTTTTCCTGCATGAGTCCAATGACCTGGAGAATAGGTGTTGCAACTCTGTTGAGATTCAGGGCCCAACTGGCACATGGACAACCCAATGATTTAAGTCTCTTGGACATGCAACTATCAATTATAGCACTGACTAAAGGCTCACATAGAGGGACAGCAGAGACATGTGTAGGGAAAACATAACTAACTCCAACTCTATCATACTGGGGAGCATAAATACCCAAGTAGGGCCACCCACCAAATTCCTGAGCTGTCTGCCCTGCCTACAGAGCCATCAGGAGTCCCACAATTCTCATATTGCTCCTTCAATTTTTCCCATGATATCTTTTAGTTCTTTCTCTAAAATTTCCTTCTTTGAGCATTTCTAAGGACATTTTTTAAAGGCTATGTTCAGAATGTCCACATTTTAATCTTACTTTACGGTGTTTTCTGGATTTTTATCCTCTTCCTTTGGATGGGTCATTATTTCTTGTTTCTTTGCTTGTCTTGTACTCTTTTGTTGCACAATGTACTTTTTAATATTTTAAAATATTAACACAGGGATTTTATCCCTAAGATGTCTGTTTCTTAATTTTGTAACCCAATGGTTATAAGACAAATTTTCTTGAGCCTGAACCCTCCTATTAGGAAGTCTGCCCAAGGTGAATGCAGAGTGCAGGGTTTTCCCTGTCCTTCTGGGTCTGTTTCTTGTCCTGGGCTTTTGCTTATTAGTTGTTTTGGAGTTCCACTGTTTACAAGAGTTTGGTGTCTGCTCCGTTTCCCAGAAGACAGACTTCCATTTCCCGGGTGTTTGAAGCCAGCAAGCTTTTGCCCCAAATTGTCCTCCTCTATAGTTTCTTATACTTCTTTTTTTTTGTCTCAAGCTGCTTTTGACTGGAGGACAAATTCTGGAAGAGGAGCACACCAGAGAAGATTTTCCCAAGCCTGTCTTTCCCAGATGATACAGGATTAGGGACTCAAGAAGGTGGTACAGACCTGCTCCAAAGTTCCATGGGGAGGGGATCAGGAAGGGTGCCCAGAATCTCTTCTATGGCTCTCCATAGCTGAGTTTTCTTGACCTGCTTAACAAATGCAGCCCTCCAACCGTCTCCCCTGACCTTGAAGAAGCTTGGCATATTTTAGTTTCCTTCACCTCAGCCTCTCTGTGTGGCAGGCTAAAACAATGGCCACTGCCGCTCTTGTCCAGGGCAGGTTGAAACAATGGCCATTCTCAGAGCCAGATTCCCAGCAAGCTGAAGTTGCTAATCAAAAGTTGTTATCAGTGATTGGTCATGCCTATCTTTGGTCTTGGATAAGAGGATTTGTATGTCCATTTGTTTCACCAGCAAGCTAACAGGGAGCTGGACCTCATGGTGCCCTGCTGTGAGAGTAGGTGATGGGCACTGGTAGCCAATGTGCAGAGAGAATAATTTACTGTTCTTTACTATAATTTATCAATATCTTCTTCATGCTTCTCCTCAGATGCTATACATTGTTCTCCTGGTCCCGGGAGTTTCAAAATAGTTATTTCAGGGAGTTTCTGCCTGTTCAATAGTTATTCTTGTGGAAATCTCTAAAAATCTCCATCCATTTTCTCATTCTCAGTAAATGTCTCTTTTTCCTATTTTGCTAAAAGAAACAAAAGTCATTGGAAAAGAACGTTCATAAGCTCTAACCACCACATTCATGCACTCACCAGCATTTTTATGCATAGATTGTCCCTACTCATAGATAGGCTAACCATGCATTGGCTCATTGAATCCCAAAGTTTCTAACCTATACCTTCTCTCTCCTGCATCATCAATACTTTCCTCTCTATTGAGTTTTTTTTTTCCCCCCAGTGGCTTAATACAATAAAAATTTATTTGTTGCTCACTTTACAATACAGTGTAGGTCAGGAATGAGATTAGGGACCTCTGTTCCACATAGTCACTCAGGAATTGAGGCTGCCAAAGGCTCAATAATTTTATAGCTGCATCACCTGAAACAGCCGATCTGCTTGGTCACTGCATGTAGGAAAAGAGGAGCTTGAAAAAAACCATATCTGCTCTTCTGTACTTTGGCCTAAATGTGACCATCCTATCACATCACATATTCGTTGTTGTTTTTGTTGTTGTTATTATTTATTTATTTTAAAGAAACTTTAGATTACATAAATGTTACATAAAAAATATAGGGGATTCCCATATGTCCCACTCCTTCCCCCTCCCACACTTTCCCACATTAACATCCTCCCTTATTAGTGTGGTATGTTTGTTACAATTGATGAACACATATTGGAGCATTGCCAATAAGTGTTGATTATAGTTCACATTATAGTTTAAACTTTCTCCTACAGAATTTTGTAAGTTATGACAAGATATAGAATGACTTGTATCTGTCATTGCAACATCATTCAGGAGAATTCCAATGTCCCGAAATTGCCCATGTTACACCTATTTTTCCCTCTCCCTCCCCTTAGAACCTCCAGTGGTCACTGCCTCCACATCAATGATAAAAGCTCTTTCATTACTAGAATAACAATAAGTTGATAGTAGAATAACAGTAAGTCAGCTCTAGCCCATCGTTCATTCCCCAATCCTGAGGATTCTGGTTGGTGCCCCGCCAGTGGGCCTTACTTTGGAATTTATGCTCCCCAATGTGACAGGTGGACTCAGTTGTGGTTTCCCTACACATGATTCTTCTATCCATTGTATTTGAACCTATAGTTAGTACTAGAGTTGATAGGTTTATGTCCAAGAGACTTTATTGAGTCTTAATATCATCATATAAACATCATGTATTTTAAAACAGTGTTTTGATTTCCAACTTTTGACCCATTTCTCTGTTTCCCTTTTCATTATAACTCTCCCAAATAGTTGATATAGGTATACAAATATGTATATATATATTTACATATATGTAATATTTTTTCATAATTTTAACCTCATTTTTTTCTTGAACCCACTGTAATCAGGCATTTTCCTTCACTATGTATGAAATCTACTTGCACTGACCTTCAATAACTCTAATGATTAAATCTCAGTCTTCACTTTGCTTGAATTATAGTTGACTGAATTGATACCTCTTTGTTCTTTGAAATAATATCTTCACTTTAATCCAGGTTACCCCACTCCCCTGAGGCATCTCCTATATTTTGTTGGCTACATCTCTGGCTTCTTTTATGACTTGTCCTCATCATCCAACTCTTCAAATGTTGGAGTGCCCCAGGCTAAATCCTTCCCTTCTCTGTCTGTGTTTATGTACTTAATTAACACATCTATCTTATAGGTTAAAAAACCCACATATATGCTCACTATCCTCACGAGTATTGTTCTAGTCAATAGGTATCTCAAACTCAACATATATGAAACACAAATTCTAAACATGCACCATCTACAAACTACCTCTTCTACAGTTTCCACAATACCAGTAAAAGGCAATTCATCCTTCCCAGTTTTCATACCAATATATTTTTTTGCTCATCCTTGTCTACTCTCTTTTTTCCTAACTCTCCCCATTCATTGCATTAGGAAATACTATTGATTTTACCTCAAATATTCTCAAAATCTCACTGCCTTTCCATCTCCCCAACAATGACACTTGTAATCCACCATCATTTCTCACTTGACTTACAACAAGCTTCTACTTAGTTCATCTACCTTCTTCTATGCCTGTCTCTCTTATAATCTATTCTCAACACAGCAACCAGCAGACTATGTCATTCCTCTGCGCAATAAGCTTTAAAATTTCCTTACTCATATAGAACAAAATCCAACATCCTTTAATAATGACAAGTACCTAAATAACCTGATCTCTCTTCATCTATTTCTTTCCCTTTCACTTTGCTTTCTTAATTTTCCTTGAACCCACCATTGCAGTGTCTTTGCACATGCTTTGTCTCTACTTGAAAAATGAGACCCACTATCCATATGCAATTCTTCCTCATTTCATTCAGGCCTTTTTAAAATGTCACCTTTATGTTAAGCTTCATTGATAATCCTATTAAAATAAGACCCAGGATTTCTTTTCCATAACATTGCTATGATCTGGTATTTGCTATGTTAACATTTGTTGGATTATTCCTAC